>PVKE010053004.1:0-10164 GCA_004027555.1 Craseonycteris thonglongyai
GGACGGGCGGGCGGACGGGTGGGCGGGAGGACGGGCGGGCAGATGGATGGACGGATGGGTGGGTGGATGGATGGGTGGGTGGGTGGATGGGTGGGTGGATGGATGGGTGGGTGGGTGGATGAGTAACGCAACCGAGTGGGCTTCAGTTAGTGAATAATGGGAGAGAGATTAGCAAAGAGGGTGAGAGAGTGTTTTATTTTTTATTTTTTATTGTTAAATTGAATGGGGTGACATTGAGATGGTGTTGATAACAGTGATGGCAGACTGGTGAAGAAGGGCACTGGACAGGTGAGAGTGGGCAAGGCAGGGAGAGGAGATATTCTGGGGACAGGTGGGTTGTCAAGGGAGATGGGTGGGCTGGATTAAGGGCGCAGGGATGAACCGGAGAGGAAAAGAGTCCCTCCCTGGACCCCTTACCTGGTGTCACTTTGAGGAACTGGTTCACCTCGTGGGGCTCTGCTTTGATCAGTGGCAGCTGAGTCATCTCTCCGGGGGCCTGAGGAAAAGACAGGTCCAGCTCCACCAGCTGCCCCTGGGGCTGTCCCCACCTCCCTCCCTGAGGTTGCGGATCTGTCCTGCATAGCTGGAGAGCTGACTGGGCTCAGAGCTCTGGGCCCAGCCCAGAGGGGCAGAGGCCAGTTCTTGTGCTTGGGGAAGCCGTGTAGACCTAAGAGGAGAAGACAATGACCAAGTAGTTAAGTTCAGGCCTTCAGCTCAGAGGAGGAGGGCTTCTTGTGTCTCTGAGGCCAGTACCATCTTCTTGGGGACACTGACCCTTTGCTGACTGTGAAGGCCACATGGGCCTTGGTACGTAGGTTGCCTTGAGAGGTGGTGTCTGGCATAGTGTAGCTCTTCGCTGCAATGGTAACAGCAGCAGCATGAGTTGGCCAGGGGTTGAGAAAGCTCCCTGAGAAGTTTGAAATGAGTCCTGAAGTACCTTCTAGAATCTAGACAAAGGATGGGGCAGGTGGGGAGTGAGAGGAAAGGACTTCCAAGCAGAGGGGACAGTCTCTGCAAAGACACAGAGGCCAGAAAGAGCAGGGCTGGTTCTGGAAACTGCAAGGATTCAGGGTGTCCAGAGCACAGGGGTGTTTGTCAGGGGTAGAGAGCCAGCGAACAAGACCAGAAGGTGGTGGGTGGGAGTAGAATCCAGACAGGGAAGTTTAAAGCAGGCAGGAGCCCCAGTGAATTTTAAGCAAGGGACTGACAATTCATTTTACACTTTAAACAAACATGCATTCCTGTTTTCTTTCTGTTTCCACATGCTGGTCCAGAAGGGCCTTTGGGGACAAACGTGGCTTTCTGCACATGACTGCCAACACGTGTGTAAGTGGTGTTCTCTTTGAGGAAGGCACTGTGGTGGGTGCCAGATTGCAGGACTCTTTCTCCTCAGGGTCCAAAGCCAGCAGAGAGAGGTCATGATGTGGACAGGACACAGAATCCCATATTTAGGCAGATGAGTGAGAATCACAGCAGGTTCAAGTTGGCAGGGACCTGGGAGGTTCCCTGGTCTATAGCCCAGCTCAGCCCTCAAGTGACAGATGAGGAGACTGTGATGCATACCAGCGATGGCACTTCTGTGGGTCACACAGTTCGTGACTGACCACGCCAACACCTGGACCCCATGCCTCCACTAGAGTGTGAAGACGTCAGTGTGGACTTTGGGGTCTGGCGGCTTTACTCTCTGAGCCTCCATTTCCTTCTCTGAGGCAAGTGTGCAACCTCTAAGACCCAGGCTACAGCTGCTGTCCTACCTTCCCTTCCTGCTTTGGCCAGGACTGAGGGGTCCCTGAGTCAGCCTTGGGGCTGGTCACAAAAGATCCTCCACATTTGCAGCCAACCCTTGATCCTTGGGGACGGTAGGGAGTGAGGTGGGGAGGGCTTGAGAGGGCTGACCCGACGGCTGGTGGCTGCATTTTGATCAAGTGAGCTGAGGGCCAGCAGGGGGCAGCACCGACCCAACCCAGACGGGACTTCAGCCGACTCCTGTAGACTCAGGACCTCAGAGGGAGCTCACGCTCCCATTTTAGAGGGAAGGATGCTGAGGAAGAAAGGGAATGCGACGTGCCCAGAGCACAGGGACAGCCCAGCTGGGACCCAGGCTCGGTCTCTCCCAGGGGCCAGGGCTCGGGGCCTCACATTCCCAGAGGGTCTTCAGGCCTCCACTTCAGATCGAGAGCTTAATGCTGTTATCTCTACATTCATGGGGCACAGGGGTGGGGGGAATTGGCATGAGAGTGTAGGTTAAAAACATTAATCTTGTAGACGTAAGCAACTGAAATGTAGCACACATTTCATATTTCCACTTTGGTCTTTCTTTAAAGAAAAGTGCTGTCACTTAGCGACAATTACAACATCATCCCCTTTGCTGATGAGCACCCCCAGTCCTCCACCCTGAGGCAGCCCTGCTCCTGGTGGCCCCAGCACCCAGTAGCTGGTGAGGCAGGGGTCAGGGGAGCCAGTCTGCAGGGGAAGGGGTAGCGGGGACACTGGCTTTGGGGCCCGCTGTGGGTGGGGAGAGGGCTGTCTCTAGTTCTGGGACTCTGGACCTGGCCCGGGACACCCAGCCCTGCCTGGGTCCCTGTAAGCCCTGTTCTGCACACAGCGAGGGCCCCGGCAGACTGTGAGCGTTGTGCAGTCTGTGCACATCTGCGGACGGGGCAAAGGCAGCCCAAGGGGGAGGCAGAGGCCCAGTCAGGGAGTTCCGATCCCCAGGCCCCAGGGCCACTTGCTCCCTGTTCATAGAGCACAGGGCCTTGGACGCTTCTTCCCCCAAGACCCCCAGCAACCCTCCTCCCGCCCTCAGCCCCTACAAACAGTCCCCGGGCTCACCTGGTGGGGGACGGGCAGCCTGGACAGGGGGCTGAGGCCCAGCAGCGGGGTGGCGGCCATGGCCGCAGCGGCAGCCATGGCAGACGAGGCCAGCGGGTCCACGGGCAGCTCCGGGCTCTGCTCCTGCTTCACCATGACGGAGCCCAGTTTGTGTCCCAGCAGCCACGCTCCGTGCTCCATGTCTGGGGGAAGCGGGCAGGACCCGGGCTCAGAGGACTTCCAGAGCAGAGGGCTCAGCCCCCCTCCGATCCCCTGGGAGCCGCTCTAGACCGGATGGAGGAGGGATGCTAGCTGTCCTGGGAGGCAGGCGGGCAAGGGCAGGGGGTGGGGGTGCTTGTGAGGTGGAAGGGCGGTGGCAGCTTCCTATCACAGCTCACCACGTGGGCTTAGATCATAGACCTGGACCCCTGCTGACTGGCTGTGTGATCTTAGACAAGTTGCTTAACCTCTCTGATGCCTTAAATTCCTCACCTGTACAAGTGCCCGAGGGGAGGTAAATGCTCAAAAAACGGGAGCTACTGTTAATGTAATGACTGTAATTTAGCAAACATTTGCTGAGCTCTGTGCTAGGTGCTGGGAATCTAGTGAGGGCCCTAAGCAGTTTAGTGCAGTTGGAATGGAAAGAAAAGGGACACTGGGGTCACAGAGGCCACGAGGGGTGGCAAAGCCTTGGAGGCCGGACTCAAGGAAGTGACTTTGTCCTAAAGGTAATGAGGCGGCACAGGAGAGTTTGAAGTATGCTCAGATCTGGAATGTTAAAAAAGACCACTCTGCCTGTGTGTGGAGACAGGACTGGGGCCCAGGCAAGATGGAGGAGGCAGACCGCAGAAGTCTACTGAAATCATCCAGCAAGAGAGGACGAGGCCTGAGCAAAGGCAATGGGGACAGAGGTAGAACATACTGGAGACAAACTGAGAAGGAAAGATCCACAGGACCTGATGACTGGGGGCTCCTGTGGGGTGAGGGGTGAGGCTCAGCTTTCTCAGGTAATGTCACCTCCTGCCCATCTAGTGAACCTCCTAGCCTCACCCAGGCCACAGGCTGGCAGATGCCACTCCTTTGGTGGATGGGCACCCACAGTCCTCCACCCTGAGTCAGCCCTGCTCATGGTGGCCCTCACTCTGGCAGCTGGAGCAGCAGTGGTGAGGCAGGGGCCTGTGGAGCCAGCTTGCAGGGGAAGGGTTAGAGGGGACCCTGGCCTTTGGGACCCACTGTGGGTGGATCGAGGGGTCAGCAGCTGCCTGATCCCACCTCCCAGGCCAGGCCCCACCCTGCTGGGAGCCTGAGTACCCCAGATCTGGGCCACAGGCTGCCCCTGGGCTCCAGGAACACCCACAATCTTCCCAAATTACAGGGCCAGCCCGCCGGCCTCCGGGAAGCTGCCCCCTGCAATGGCCCACAAATTACTCTAAAAATAGACTTGGGGTGTCCAAGGAGTTGCTGGGCTGGCCCTGTGGGGGCAGATGGAGAACCCGCCATGGGAGGGAGTTCACCCCACACCCTGCCCTTCCCCAGCCTGGGGCCTGAGACCTCATTGAGGCAACTTCAGAGGCTTGGCGGAGGCCAGGGCAGAAGGGAAGCTGAGACCTCAGCGACCACAAATCCGGGAGCCATTTAAAACCCCAGAAGGTGTCCCTGCCCTCAGGGGTGGGGTCATCAAAGGGGTACAAGTCCTGTCTCTGCTCCTGGGGGATCTCCAAGACCTTCAGAAGCAGCTCACAGCTCACACTTTGTGTGCTGAGAACAGCTCTACACCCTGGACACATAGGAACTCATTTACGCCTCTCAACAATCCTATGGCACAGGCAATATTATTTTCCCCATTTAATAGGTAAGAATATTAAGAAAATCATTCAAGACCATGGTCCTCTGAAGGGAAAGAGGAGGAACCGCTACCAGTGTTATAAGATGCATTACAGCATTAATAGGACTTTTACAGGCACAATGAAAAAAGCCACTAATTATTGCTCTATATATATAAAATGTGCTGGGTACTGAGCTAGGTTCTTTACATCTCTATATTTTTTAATCCTGCCCAGAATTCTCAAGGCACATATTATTTTCATTTTATAATTAAGGAAAAAGAAGCCCAGAAAAGTTAACTAACTTTCTGAGGATCACACAGCATCTGGTGGAGGCACCAGGAGGCACACCAAAGCCTGTTTGGTTCCATACCCAGTACCCCTTGCTGCCCCTCAAGGCTGGCAAATGTGGTGGTGGTTAGGGTGTGTGAGGTTTAGAATCAGGGGGCTTGCTTGTTCCCAACCCCTACCCAGCATTTTACAGAACGTGTGACCTAGACCAGTGGTTCTCAACCGCCGATCCCCTGACCAGGCGCGGTCCACCAGAAATTTCCTGCCAGTCCATGAATATTTTCATATTCTCAGGATATATTTATAAGAGAAGAATAAATTTACTTCAGCGTGATTTAAACTATTTCACAGACCGGCAGGAAATTTCTGGCGGACTGGACTTGGTCTGTGGACCGGTGGTTGGAAACTACTGACCTAGACAATTCAACTTTTCTAACATCTCATTTTTCCTATCAGTTAAATGGGGATTATGAGAAGAGTGATTAGCACCTCACCTATGAACAAATGAGATAATCAGCATGAAGATACTTTGTAAACTGGAGAGTGCTATAGAAATATTTATTGCTATTTCCATTTGTAGAGAAAGACATGGAGGCTTGTTGAGGCTAAGAGACGTGTCCATGATCACCCGGTCAAACACGACAGGGCCAGGACCTCTTGTATCTGAGGCAATGCCTGAGGGACCGTTTCTATTCATAGTCAGGAGTTCTAGAATGTTGATTACCTGAGAGAAAAGACTCAAAGGGCCCTTGGCTTAGAAGTGGGGGAAGCGGGGAGAGAGGGGAGCTTTAGAGAACCCTACCTTCAGGAGTAAAAGTAGGTGCTAGAGTCTCTCCAAGGGAGCATCTCAGAGGACCGTCCAGTATGAGGAGGTGGGAAGGTTCTAGAGTCTTGGTAACTAACTTGTCCCCATGTATTGTTCATCCCTCCCCCCCCGCCCCCCAAACACTGTTTCCTCTAAGTCAGTGGTCTCAGACTCCCAGTGTGCTTCAGAATCATCTGGAAGGCTAGGCCCCACCCGCAGAGTTTCTGATCTAGCCCACCTGTCTGGGTGAGACCTGAGACCCTGCGTTTCTACCACGTTCCCCAGGAGACGCTGCTGGTCGGGGAGCCTTTGCACACCACTGACCTGAGTCAGCAGCACGCTCTTTTGAGAAGGGCCCCTACGAGTCTGACTGGAGGGAGAACCCACAGGCAGGAGGCAGCCTCCCTGAGAGGTGTTTGGGGGGCTCCTCTGACAGGCTCGGGGAGTCTCAGTCTGCAGGGCCCCCCTCAGCCACTCCAAAGCTCCCTCCCTTCGTGGGCCTCTGGGCCTGTGCTGTCCCTGGGCCCGCCCCCCTCTCTTACCTTGGGTGGTATCCTCCATCTTGACGGGCACAAGGGGGCTCTGAGGCGCCGAGTCCCCGCTCAGGGAGTAGCTGTGCTCGGCCTGGATGCCTGGCGTGGGGGCGTCCAGTTCCATGTCCAGCAGAGGGCTCTTCTCGTCCAGCACGGGGTCATCAAAGAAGCTGCTGAACAGGTCGTTGGAGAAGTCCTCCATGTTCTCCGCGAAGTGCTCCAGGTGCTCAGGGAAGTGCTGGGGAAGCAGGAGGGGAGCGGTGGGGAGTCAGCTGAGCATGAGCAGGGGCTGCAGACACTGCTGTGGTAGAACCCCCAGCGCTGCAACACCACCACTGTCCTTGCTACCTCCCCAGTCGTCTTCCCACCATCGTGAATACTACCACCAGCACCACCAAGCTCCCCACTGCCCACCCCACCTGGACTGACTGTTACCACTTCTGTTCTGTGGGTGGTGGAAAAGGATCCCTGGAGCAGGCAGCAGCACACAGGGCTCTAGTTCTGGCTCTGTGACGCTGGTCACATCACTTAGATGGCCCGAGTCTGTCTCTCAGTCCACCTTACTTCCTTCATGGGAGGCCTAAGTAAAAGAATAACTGTGTGTCTATGCTAATAAGTTCGCACCCCAAAGGCAATATTAGTGACTTTTGTACATATTACCTTCTGCTGGGAAGCAAGGTGGGGGATTACTGAGGCTGCCACTCCCCTTAGCACAGTCCCCACCTGTCCTCATGCCCCCTGCATCTCCCTTTTCCAAGCCATGCTTGATCCCCAGAGATTAGGCTCTGGTGCCCTATTACAAGGGTTCAAATCCCGGCCTCCGTACTTCTAGCTATGACTCAGTGCCGTTCAAACTGTGGGTGATGACTCATTAATGGATTGTGAGATCAGTTTAGTGGGTCATGACCAAAATTTAAGAAAAAATAAGACAGAACAAAACAGAGTATAAAATATCAGAGTACATGGCACACAGAAAAGTTAAATACTCGGGGTACTTTTTAAATCTTCATTATGTGTCTGTGTTTGTTCATGATAATGATATAAAATATATCGGTATTTCTTTTTTTTTTTAAGACTTTTGTTTTAGTGTTTAAGAGAAGATGAGAGAGACAGACAGACAGAGAGAAGGGAGAGGGCCCAGAACAGTCTCCACAGTTGTACATCATTAGTTTTTTGACATAGTTTCATTCCACATGGGTGGATGTGGGGCCGCATGGGGCAGGAATGGAAGTGGGGGCCTCCTGCATGGGAGGTAAGAACCTCCATCACTATCCCGGTTACCAGTTGTGCCACAGTTCAGCACATGGGTTTGCATGGGCAGTACCAGGATTCGATCCCTGGACCTTGAGGTTGTAAGGCAAGTGCTCAACCAGTTGAGCTATCCCAGCATCCCCCTAAAATATATTTCTTAGGAGCAAAAATGTCTGAAAAAT
This sequence comes from Craseonycteris thonglongyai, assembly GCA_004027555.1. Lineage (NCBI taxonomy): Eukaryota > Metazoa > Chordata > Mammalia > Chiroptera > Craseonycteridae > Craseonycteris > Craseonycteris thonglongyai. Next base: position 7,697 of record PVKE010053004.1, read on the forward strand.
ATTGGTCTCTGTGATCCTGGGAAAGTTGATTAACCCCTCTGTTTCATTTCCTCCTTTATTTGAGTAGAGTGGGGATGATACTAGCTCCTCTGCTAGGATTATTGTGAGGATTAAACAAGTTAATACAGTTGACTTTTGAACAACACAGGTTTGAACTATCTGGGACCACTATATATGGATTTTTTCATTTTGTAAACAGACCACATAAACCTATGGTAGCAATAAGTTCAGTAGGGTACTATAAATGTATTTTCTCTTATGATTTTTTAAAATAACTCTCTTTTCTCTCACTTTCTTATAAGACTCCAGTGTATAATATATATAGCGTACAAAATATGTGTTAATCAGCTGTTTATATTAACGGTAAGGCTTCTGGTCAACAGTAGACTCTTTGTAGTTAAGTTTTTGAGGAGTCAAAAGTTATACACAGATTTTCAGTTGCGTGGAAGGTCAGTGCCCCCATGTTGCTCAAGGGTCAATTGTACATGTAAGGCATTTAGAACAGTCCCTGGTACACAGTGATGATCTATTATCATTAATAAAGCACCAGGGGCTGGTACATAGTAGGTGCTTATTTTTTTCTCTCTAAAAATTATAAATATGTAAGAAAGTATTACTGTGGTTCATTCATTATTTACTGACTGAATGAATTGGCTGGTGTGTGTGGGGGCGTTGCTTCCGGCTCTGGGGTCCTACCTGGTGAGTGATTAAGGACTGCATTCTGGGGGATGTGTTTGAGGTCTGAAGTTGTTGGCTCTTTTTAGCTTGGAATGCTCCCAGCCTGTCCCAGTCCGGAGGGGTTAGCAGAAGAGCCCTGACTGAGCATAAGGTTCAGAGCCACCAGGGTGTCTGGGGATCAGGGGATGGGCACAGTTTCTGCAGTCAGACAGGCTTCCTCTTGACCCCTAGCTCCACTAATTGCTAAATGACTGCACTTCTCTGTGCCTCAGTTTCCTCATCTGTAAAGGGGACCAATAGTTCCTATCTCATAGTGTTGTCCTCGGGATCAATTATTTGTTAGCTGCTTCATACTCATCCCATAGGATTAGGAGGATAAAGTGAGTGAACACACATAACATACGGATACATATAACACACATATACATACAAGGGCTGTCCGGGAAGTACCCAGACATGTAACCGTTCTCTTTATATCAACAACGGCTGGATTTTTTTCCCAGACAGCCCTTGTAGATGCGGTCAATTCATCTAACATTTAGAGCAGTGCCTAGTATGTAGTGAGTGCTTGATAACTGTTAGCCATTAGTATGGAAAGCCTAACCCCGGGTCCAAGGTGTGCTGAGTTTGGAGCCACTGGAAGAGGTGGTTTGGTCTCCCCCTTAAACAATGTATGATCAGAGAATCCAGGAGAATATGAGTTCAGAGACCCCATTGACTGAGATGAGATACTCTCTTCTCTTCCCAGTTTGCCAGGATGTACCATCACTATCTTACATTTCCATAGTGCTTTCATATACACCATTTTATTTAATATTCACAATTTACCCAATGAGATAAGGAAGTTGCATATCTGTATTTGACAGGTAGGGAAACTGAGGCCTAGGAAGCCAAGCAGAACTGGGAAATGTGCTCAACTCCCTGCCCAGTCCTTTCTCAACTGCTGCAGACACTCCCCTGTTTGCCAGACAGTAAACTCCTTGAGGCAGGGTCTGTATCTTTCTGGTTCACCTGCTGGAGGGACAAGGCCTGTACCCAGGAGGGTGATGCCATCAGTAAGTCACTTGTTCATCAATGCCTGAGGGTGAGGCAGCACCAGGTCAGAGGCCTCAGCTGAACGAGTCTCTAAGAATAACTGATCCCAGACGAAGGCAATGTGCAGGTGCAACCTCCCCCGGCCACCCAGCCAGGGACAGGCGGGACTGTGAGCGCCAGGTCTGCAGAGCCTGGGCCAGCTGGGGGTCTCTCAAAGGCCTGGTGTGGGGCCCAGTGGGAGGGGGCTGATGAAGAGAGGACAGGGCAGTGAGTCAGCGACTAAGGTATTTCTCCAGCAGCTGCTTCTCAGGAGATAAGGGTTTGCCAAGCCTGTTCCTGGGGCCTGGGAGAGAAAAGTGTCTTCCTCCACTCTGGGCTGGGGTCCCCGCAGGCCTTAGCTCCAGGCGGATGAGCTGGGTCCTTTTCAGAGACCCCTTTGGGGGAACCTATAGAAACCTGCAGAGGGAGCTCAGCGGATCCCCTTTTGTGAGCAGCCCCCACCCCACCTGCTTGGAAACAGCAGCCAAGGCCCAGCAGGATGGATGGAGCTTCCAGAGGGTGGGAGCCAAGTGGAAGGGGAGGGCGGCCAAGGGGCAGGCAGGGAGCGGGTGGAGAACACTTAGAAAAGGAGCCGTTGCTCAGGGCTTCCTTGTGTGCTGGGCGCACCTCTGGTGGCAACAATGGTGCTGTCCTATCACCCCCAGGCCCACCTGCTCATGGGAACATGCCAGAAGGAACTCCCCCTTACAGACTTT
>PVKE010053005.1:0-10169 GCA_004027555.1 Craseonycteris thonglongyai
CCATGAGATGCATTGTTACAGGAAGTCCCCTGCCTGCCCCAAAGCCACCCTACTTCTCCCTAAGAAGGGCCAGTCCTTGCCCGAGTCCACATGGGAGAATAGCATTGCTTTTGTGTAAATTATGTAATCCAAATTTTTTAAATCTTTGCCTTAATACTTTTTGTTTTATTTGAATGGTCAGCCATCATGACCCCCCTTTTTGACCCCCAACTCGAGATATATGAAGGCCTTTGGTCTCCCCAGGAGTGGTTGATGTGTGGAGGCAGCCAGGGCTTTCCTGTACACTGACTTGAGACCAGTTCAATAAAGTGCACACCATAAAAAAAAAAAATCTCTGATTTTTCTATTATAATTCTGTAGTGTGGGAAATGTTTCATTATTTCAACATTTCATTCAATTTTCTCTAAATCTACTCCACTTTTAACAGGTCTTGTGTCTTAATTTCTGTCCCAGGAAATGCCATTTTTGTATGAATAACTTTTCTTGAAGTGCAAAATAATGGTAATGCAAGAGGAGGCCAAGTAAAACTTAAATTTGACTTACAAGAACTGACTGGGTAGAGAGAACTCAATGTAACCCATAGATGTATGTAGAATTGTGTACCCAAAACCTATGTAATTTAACTAACCAATGTCACCTCAGTACATTTAACAATAAAACCATAAACAGAAAAAGATAAGAAGGTCCTGTGTTCAGATCAAAAGAGAATACAGGACTTTGTCAGGCTAATAGGTATCCACTAGAACTAGATTGATCAATGGCTGTAAATCAGATGTAAATGTAGGGAATGTTTAGAGGTGAATAGCAACATCTCACTACTCTTGGGAGACGTTTGGCAGGCATCAATCAGGTATATCTGAAGAGTTACCAAAAATGTGGTGGTCAGAACAGAGACTGTGACCTAGGGCAGTAGCTGAGAGACAGTGATATGAGAGATCACTGAGAACTGAGGGTGGGTAAAACCGTACATGGCAGTACTCTGCTGACAGTCAGCCCCTCTCTCTCCCTCTCTGGACAACAGAACTGCAGTGCAAAGTGAAATCCCAGAGCCTGCAGGTGGAAATGTAGATGAAAGGTGAGAAGGTTACATCAAGTCAGCACTTACGGGGGAAAGAGTTCCCATCTCTTCTCTTTTTTAATGTCTTTAGTAATTATGGACTACATGACTTGTTAAGCATTTATATTTTTAATTTACCAATTGTGTGATATTTGACAAGTTACTTAAACTCATTGTTTCCCAGTTTCCCCTTATATAAAATAAGAGTATTTATGAGGTACCAGTACATATCTACCTCAAAGGATTCTTGTGAGAATTCAATGAACCGGTATAGATATTTTCTTTGGTTACCTATTACTCGGTAACAAATTACCTTAAAACTGAATGGTTTAAAAATGACAGCATTTATTTTGTGAAAAAAATCTGCAATTTGTGCTGAAAGAGCTTATCCATGGTCCTCTCCTCATCACCTGGCTGGCTAAAAGGCTGGAGACAAGAACTGACTTTCACATGTCTGGCCGTTAGTGCAGTGTCAGCTGAGGCCCCGGCTGGCTGAGAACATTTACATGTGGCCTCTCTATGGGCCCTGGGCTTCCTCACAACATGAAAGTTGAAATGTCAGTGTAAGTGTTTCAGAGAAAGAACCATCCAGGCAGAAGTGAAATCACCTTTTATCACTTACAGCAGAAGTCACATCATCACTTCCACTGCATTCTGCTCATTCAGGCAGTCACAGAGGGCCATTCAATTTCAAAAATAGAAATAGTCTCCACTCTTGATGGACAGGTGTCAAATTGCTAGGTGAACATGTGAGAACAGGAATATCAGTGAAGCCATTTTTGGAAAATACAGTCTGCCATAATTATATGCCCATCACTGTTCTAGGCAATATAGGAAATGTAGAGTTGTAAGTGCTTGAAGATAAAGAGATTCTGGCAGTGAATAAGTCAGATAAATGTTACTTGCTGTTATTAATAACATCTTTACCATTATTACATCAACAGAAACTTGTAGTGTTAGTTGTAAAGGCATATTATGCCTTTGTATGCAATTTTTAAATGGCATTAGTAAATGTGCATTGGGCTTCTATTACAGTATACAAAAACCTATCTTTTTAGGGGTAGATTTAGCTGGATTTATAGGGTCTTAAACTCCTCTCAAACTTTTAGAATTAATTTAACTCTCCCAGAAATCATACACAAATATTAAGAAAACAGAAACTAACTTTTTAAGATGAGAAGGACTGTATAGAATGTGCCCACTATCCTAACATCAAAACCCAACACTTGGAAGAGAAGACAACAGGTACTCCAAAAATATTTGTTACTGCTAAATGCTTTCTGTCTCTCTGGTAGACTTGGAAATGGAGATTTAAAGGTAAATGGATTTGTGATCTTTGCCTTTATGCTAACTCAGTATCAAAATTATCCAGACAAGAGCACAGTCAGAAGATGATTTAGTAAGTATATCTTCAAGATACCAAGGACCTAGTATTGGGCAAACACAAAGGAATGCCTGGAAATTGACCTTTAATATATCTGTCTTTGAAGGAAGCAAGAATATTCAATGAAGTAAAGACAGTCTATTCAATAAATGTTGTTTGGAAAACTGGACAAATATATGCAAAAAACAAAACAAAAAGGAAAATGGTATACCTTCTTACACCATATAAACTAATAAACTCCAAATACATTAAAGACTTACATGCAAGACCCAAAATAAAAGTCCTAGAAGAAAATATAGGCAGTAAACTCTCTGACATTGCTTTTAGTAATACTTTTTATATCTCTTCAGGCAAGGGAAATGAAAGAAAAAAATGAATAGATAAGACTATATAAAAATAAATAAATAGACGATAGATACTTTTTGTACAACAAAGGAAACCACCAACAAAACAAAAAGACAACCTATTGAATGGGAGAAGAGATGTGCTAATTATACATCTGATAAGGAGTTACTATCTATAATTTATAAAGAACTCATACAACTCAAGATTAAAATAAGCAACCCAATTAAAAAATGGGCAGAGAACCTGAATAGACATTTCTCCAAAGGGGACATACACATGGCAAATAGACATATGAACAGATGTTAAATGTCATTAATCACATAAATGCAAATTGAAACCACAGTAAAATATCAGCTCACACCGGTCTGAATTGCTATCATAATTAAATCAAAAACAGTAAGTGTTGGTGAGCACGTGGAGAAAAAGTAGCCTTCCTGCATTGGTGGTGAAATTGTAAATTGGTATAGCCACCACTGAAAATGGTTTGTTTGGAGGTTTCTCAAAAAATTAAAAACAGAACTACCTTATGAACCATGAATTCCACTTCTGGGTATTTATCCAAAGAAATCCAAAACACTAATTCAAAAAGAGCTCCTATGTTCACTGCAGCACAATTTACAATAGCCATGATATGGAAGCAACCCAAGTGCCCATCAATAGATGATAGGATAAAGAAGTGGTACTTATATACAATGGAATATTATTTGACCATAAGAAAAAATAAAATCTTACTATTTGGGACAACACGGATGGACCTAGAGGGTATTATGTTAATGAGTCAGACTGATAAAGACAAATAGCATATGATCTCACTTATATGTGATATCTAAAGAACAAAATAAATTTAAAAAAAAGAAAGAAAGTAAAGCAATGGACTCATAGATACAGGGAAAAAACTGATGGTTGCCAGAGGGGAGGGGGATTGGAGAGCTGGGTGAAAAAGGTGAAGGGTTTAAGAAATACAAATTGGTAGTTAGAAAATAGTCATGGGGATGTAAAGTACAGCATAGAAATACAGTCAATAATGTTACAACAACTATATATAGTGACAGGTGGGACTGGACTAATTGGGGGGAGTCACTGCATAAATTATATAATGACTAACAACTATGATATACACCTGAAACTAATACAAAATAATATTGAGTATTAACAGTAACTAAAAAAAAATAATTAAAATATTTGTATGTTTTAAGTTATTTATACTACTGGGCTAGGTTTTATATTCATATCTGGCTCATATGTAGGCATCCAGCTATGGTACTATATTTTCAGATCCTACAGTAATTAATTCATTCACTGTAGGCCTTATTTAGGGCATGTTCTTTCTCAAATATTTGTGTTCCAATTTGGATATGTTGCAGCTTAATATATCTATTGCCATTTAAGACACTATGTCTTGTTGTGAGGGTCAGTTATGCCAGTTTAGATTGAATCCTCATATCAATTTGTTTCTCCTGCCTCCTTTGGTGTTCATGGATGAAATGTTTCCGTGTGTGTGTGTGTATGTGTGTGTGTGTGTGTGTGTGTGTGTGTGTGTGTTTTCCTTCAGCTACTTCTAAATCTAGAGCTAGAAAATCTATTCATGATGCAGTATTTATCACTTTATTAATTCTAGGACAGTGTTCAGATATGACAACAAAAGGTTTATAGCAGAATCTTGCTATAAGCTTAGAAAGTTTACAATACCTTAAGAAAAAAATATTAACTTCAAATACAGTACTAAAAATCTCCCATTTATCCTGAGCTTTATTCTAATGCTCCAACCTGGCTTTTTCAGAAGAATAAATAATTATCCTTTTATTTTTTGAATGATATGTCTGTTACTTTCTGGTATTACTTCTATTTAAGTCATCCGCCCCTTTCCTCCATCAGGGTCTTTATTCTCCCCTTCATCAGTCAGGTTGTGAAATTAATTGGGTCAAAAACTGACATTCATTCAGATTCTTTGTCTCTCTTTAAATTCAACAGTAAAGCCCAGTTTTCAGAAAGAAGCTTTAGGGAGTGAGGTATTTACAAACAAATAAACAAAAACAACTACCACTTTTAGGATTTACAACCCTGTGCAAGTCTTTCAAACTACTGACTTTGAGAGTTTTGATTTATAAAATAAGGATAATAATATTTGCTTAAATTAAGTCACAGAAATTACATGGACACAAAGAAAATATATGTTAAGATTATTTTCAAATTGTAACTGTATTGATACAAATTTAAAACAAAACAGTTTCAAGAATTTAAAAATATAGTTTTAAGAAAAATATATGTATTATTGAATTATAAAACCAAAAATATTTCAAATTCACCTAATATTTGCATTCTGTGCTCAAATAAGAGCAATTGTCCCACCCATTTGTGAGTCAATTTTTTTTAACAAAAGTAGATACTTTTGTGCAATTTTCATCATCCAATTGCTTTTGAGCAGTAATCTTGCTTCATTCTCTATATTTTAGAACTGTAAAAAAAGCAAAAGCAAAGACTGACAGTGACATTAGGGGAAAAATTAGAATAAGAGACAAAGACTTACAACCAAAGTTGCTACCTCAGAATCCAGAGATTTGTTTAGGTTACACTTAACGTATTAAGGTTTATGAAAGAAAAGAAAAAAAAAATGTTTCAGAGTAGACCTAATTCCAAATTTTACTATGTCTTCTAGACAAAAGACTTTCTAGTTTTGTTTTGTTTTTTTAACATATTCTAAATCCTCTAGATTGAAGTTTTCAATTTCAATGTAAGCTTAAAAAGAAATCTGATTGTATCAGTTAAGATAAGTCAGGGGAGCAGATCTGCTATGGGATTAAGAGATTTATTACAGTAAGTATACAATAAATATGCCATTGTAGGAAGAGACGGTGATGTGAATGTCCCTCAAATTCCTACAGAATTGGAACACAAAATAAAAGTTCATGGGGAATACTAGAATAGCTCCATGGTTGAGCACTTGCCTAGCAATCGTGAGGTCCAGGGTTTGATTCCCAGCCGTTGCCCATACAAACCCATATGCTAAACAGTGTCACAACTGGTGAATTGCTGGGATGGTTCTGTTGTGAAGGTGCTTGCCTCCCATTTTGGAGCCTCCTGGTTCATTTCCCATCCTGGGCAGCCCCACATCTACCTGTGTGGAATGGAACCATGTCACAACTAATAATGTGCGACTATGGAGAGTGTTCTGGGCCCCTCCTCCTTCTTTCTCTCTCCTACACCTTCTCTCAAACAATAAAATAAATACGAGAGGGAGGGAGGAAGGGAGGGAGGAAGAAAGGAAGGAAGGAAGGAAGGAAGGAAGGAAGGAAGGAAGGAAGGAAGGAAAAGACCATACTGACCAGCATTACTAAAACACTGGTTTAAGTGGACAATTTGGAGTTTGCAATGGAAATGTTGAACAGCCTAATATTTTCGAACTTCCAAGTGGTGTATGATGATAAGGAAATTTGTGAAGTGGTTAAGGGAAGCTGTTACCTGTGTGTAGTTACTGCTTCTGTGGGTCTATTGTTAAGCATGGGCCTGGGCCTGTAATTTGCCAAACCCATATAAGAAAAGGCAAGGCCAAGGCCAGGACCTGACTAATTTGGTGAGTAAATATACAATGATCATTTTTAGGTTAAGATAGTGTATTACTTACATAGACAGTGAAAGGAAGGACAGCCAAACACACCACTTTTCTTGCCCCCACACACCAAGGAGGACAGCACTGAAACAACAGAAACCAGGCAATTGCAATGCAAGCTGTGGGACAGATCATTGCTGAGGAGCCAATTTTAGATGATATAGCTGAGAAGGTTCAGTCCACAGCTTTATTCTGAGGGCAAAAAGCCCATCCCTCACCAGAACCTGCAAAGTGATAAGAAGCTGTTTCATGACAGCATTCCAGGGGTGTAGAGAGATACTGGAAGATGAACTCAGGATTGCTCCTTGACAGCCCCTCATCTTCTCATATTCTGGAAGGATCTTAAGATATTCCACTAAGACTCAGATAAGCTGTGGCTCAAGCCTTTCCTTGATCTTTTCATAACTTTGCAGATTGCCTACCTTCCAAGTCCTGCGGGACTCATGCTTACGTGCTAAGGACAGGGATATATAGTGAGAGTTTAAGGCGCTGTTACCTCTGACATCTCTGTAAGAAATGAGAGTAAAAGGCAAGCCTACGTTGGGAAGCTTTGGTGAAATAATTGAAGATGATATTCCATAAAGCTAGCATTAAGAGGGGGAGAGATAAATGGTGAAACCTAGAGGCAGTCAGGGGGGATGCATTTAGCTTCAAGTTGGCCCTTGGAGACTTTTTGACCCAATTTGGAGAGAAGTTAGCACTGCTAAAGCCTTCCTCAATTGTGATGACCAAGATAAGAAAAATAATAGTGTTTGTTATTATTTTGTGGCTTTTATATCCTCAGACTGGCGTGATATAGGAATTACTCATGCTTTTCTTTTTGTGAAAGAATAGATTAAGATTTAGAAATGTTACACAATGAAAATAGTGCTTGAAAACTTAACTGGACCTTTTTTATTCAATGTTTATATTGTTCATGTAAATTTATGCTTTTTAATGAGTGAATAAAAATGAAAGGTAAAGTCACTGAGCACGAGCATAACATAAATATTTGTAATGTATTAATAAGTAGGTGCCAACATATTCCTTTCATGTGAACAAGTTGTGAAAATAAAATAAGCACAAAGTTTAGGGTTCAAATCAAATAACTGTCTCAAAATTAATTAGCTGGAATTTTAACACAGAGCTCAACTTTAAAAGAATTTTAGGCATTAGCAAGTGGATTTTGTAGTAACAGCTTTAGTACTCCCTAACCAGACATGCAACCAATTCTAGGTAAGAATGGCCTTATTTACTACAACCGTCCTGATCCTTATGCTGAAAGGTGGGATGTAAATACAATCAGAAGATGCCCAGTATATATACTGAAATAGAATTCTGACCCACAATCTGCAGCACCCAGTTCAGGAAGCCAAACCACAGCCTCTGTAGCCTTAGACCTCAATTGTCAGTACTTGATCAATTACTCACAGCTTCCTTAATATTGCCCCCTACTTCCAACTTAATGACCAATAAGAGAAAACCAAATACAGTCCACTAATGAGTCACCTGATCTTTCACTTAGTTAGCCTGCCTCAGCTTCCCAGGGTCACCAGCCTTTCATTAAAGACTACTGGAACTTTCTCCTTTGTCACTAGGTAGCTTTTGCACTTCTCTGCCTGCCTTTGAATCTCTGCTAAGCCAAGTGATGCTAGTTGACTGATACCCTTTCTAAACATAGTTCTGAACAACCTTTACTTATTTTCATTTATTTCTACAGTGCTTAAAGATATTTAGTGTGAATACTTTAATTAAAGACTAGTGAATGATTTTGAAACAAATAATCAGAAAATTTGGAACTTTTATTTCAAGGTGAGTGGATTTGGAGAAATAAAAACAGAATCGCCTGAAATATCTGATAATAACTGTATAAGCTACTGTCAATAAAGTGGTGACCACATTCCAAGTCCTGTGCCAGAAGTACCCTATACATATTTAACATCATTTAATCATTTAAAAAGTTCTAAAGAGCAGCTATTGCAGATGAGGCACAGAGAGGTTAATTTATTTGCCCAAATCTAGTTGCCAATGGAAACGGATTTCAAAAACAGATGCATCACTGTCCTCAACCTAACCTTCCCCCCACTGGACTATACAACATACAGCATTCTGAAAAGAGTGCTGACTTCCTCAACAGTCACCACCTACTTGAGAAGTCAATATTAATTGTCATTAAACCCTTCACTTGGTGCCTGTGTAGTTCCCAGCTCAAAAGGAGAATAAAGGTAAAAACAACCTTGCCTTTGTCCTTAAGAGCTCATATGGTAGGTAAAGAGGGTAAAATAAATAAAACATATCACCAAAGTACATTTTGGAGATTCAATGTATTAACTCAAAGAGATCCAGATTTCCTAGTTGAGCTTGTAAATTTTTAAAATAGTAGAAGAGTGAGGCTAATGGAATAAACTCAGATTATAAGCATGAAATGAAGGAAGAACAGTTTTGATACATGTCATCATTAACAGCCTTAGTAAATAAATTTATATGTGATGTTCTTTTCTCCCCTGACAGTCTGTGTAACTGTCTCTGGCAATTACTTCCCTAATATTCAAGTCCTTGTACCAATGCTGGCTTGTGAAATCCCTGATCCAGGAGCCTTTTCATTAATTATAGTGTTAGGCAAAATGTTGAAGAAACCAAGTTTCTAGTCCAGCGGTTCTCCACTCATGTTTTCAGGATAAACCCTATACCATGTATTTTAGAATCTGGATAGAGATTCAAGCAGCAGTAATTTCAAAACTTCCCAGGTGATAACAATGTGCATTCAAGTTGAAAACTGCTGTTCTAGACCAGGGTTGCTCAACCTTAGCACTACTAACATTTTAGGGTAGGTAATCTTTTTGTTGTGGGTGACTGTCCTATACGTTGCAGCATGTTTATCAGCATCTCTGAACTCTAGACTGTTAGTACCACTCCCAGCCCTAGGTGTGACAACAAAAAGGTCTTCAGACATTGCCAATGTCAACTGGGGAGCAAAATTGCCCCTAGTTTGAGAACCACTGCTATAGACCAAGATCTTCTGAAGGAACTTAAACATGATACGATTGAGCGGTTCTCAGATACAGCTTATATCAACATTAGCAAGGTTTGTTCAAACTTAGATTCTACTCTCAAAGCTTCTGATTTAGTGGGTTTGGATGTGGCTTCACTGCCTGATAGTATATTAGAGTAACAATAATATTTTTAAAGTATGTTTATCTGAGGATGCTGGGATAATTCAGCAGGACAGGTGCTTGCCCTGCAACTACAAGGTCCATGGATAGAATCCTGGCTCTGACCCCTGCAAACCCATATGATGAACTGTGGCACAACTGGTAACTGTCAGGATCGTGGCAAAGGTTCTCATCTCCCATGCAAAAGACCCCCAGTTTGGTTCCCATCCTGTGTGGACTCACATCCATCTGTGTGGAAACTATGTGACAAGTAATAATGTACAACTATGGAAACTTCTCTGGGCCCTTCTCCCTTCGACCCCAACCGGCACCTTCTCTCAAAACAATAAAATAAATCTTTAAAATATGTTTATCTGTTTCATGTTCAACCTCAGAATTCCAGCACTGCCAGGTTTCATTTCCCATCCGAGTTATTTTAAAAAGTCCCAAGTCATGTTTAAAAGTGCCCACAAAAGTGGTTTCTCCTCCTACACATTATGCCATGTTTGATACAAGATGTGAGGCCTACTCAGTGTCTATTTCACTATACACGACTACTTATCTAGCTTTAATAGTTATTCTAAGATTAGTAAAGGTTCCCCTTAAGCCTGCTCTTGCTAGAACCAGTTATATTATCTAAAATTT
>PVKE010053006.1:0-10168 GCA_004027555.1 Craseonycteris thonglongyai
TGTAAAATAGAGCTGAAAATAGATTCTCTGGGCATCTGATAGTTCTAAATGAGTAAAGCAGAGAAAAACCAGAAAATTCCCATAATATGCACAATAAGTGGAAAATTCAAGTCAGTAGATGTAGAAAAACAAAGAACCACATGGCATTTTTCAAAATAGAGACTTTTTTGGGGCTTTGGGTGAATTCACAGTTAGGCAGGCCTAATTGTACTACAATATCAGAAACAAACCCCAAATTATAGATGACACTTTTAATAGACTGACCAACGACAAAATTGGTCACAACACCTCCACTTAAAATCTCTATGCTGACTGCTCCCATGAGCAATAGAGCAGGAAGATGCACTGACTCTGAGGTAACTCAGGTGTCCTGTATAAATTCCTGTTTTATTGTTCTATAATTCGACATTTTAACTTCCTCAAAAGGTTAAAAATGTCCTCAAGATTACCTCATATATTTTATATTTTCAAGAAAATATGCAATAGGAGATTATTTGGCTCAAATACTCAACTCCATTTGTTATTCTTATTCTTTACGTTACCAGCCAGCTGGACACAATGAAATAAAAGAATTGGTTAAGATGTCGGCTGGAGATGGAATCAACTTTGCCCAAAAGATGTCTCAACTTATATAAATCCCAACAGAATTTTTTACATAACCTAACAAATTTATTTCAAAATTCATGAGACAAAATAAGATAGAAAATTTCCACTGTAAATTTTTTCCTTTTCAATATTTTTCAATGCTATCATGGCATAATTGATATACACTACACTGCACATATTTGAAATGTACAATTTGATCAACTTTGACATGTGTATATACTCATGAAATCATCACCAGAATCAGGATGACAAACATTTTCATCACCTAGGAAAGGTTACTTACGACTTTCAGTAAGGATTCTCCCACTCAATCCCCACCCATAGACAACCTCAGATCTCCTTTCTGTCTCCACAGATTATTTTGCATTTTTTATAATTGCATTTAAATGAAATTCTAAAGTGGGTACTCCCTTTTTATCAGACTTCTTTCACTCAGCATGATTTTGAGATTCATCAATATCTATAGATAAATTAGTAGTTCTTTCCTTTTTGTTACTGACTAATGTTCCATAATGTAGATAAAACAAAATTCATTTATTAACTGTTGATAAATGTTAGAGTTGCTTCCAGTTTGGGACAATTATAAATAGAGCTGCTGTGAATTTTTGTGTCCTCAGACAAATGTTTGTGTGGATATATGCTTTTGTTTCTCTGGGTAAATACCAAAGATTAAAAGTACGGGGTCATATGGTAGATTTAAGTTTAACACTTTAAAAAACTGCCACCAGAGGAAGCCGGGATGGCTCAGTGGGTTAAGCACTCACTTTGCAGCCCTGGGACCGAGGATCGAATCCCAGCCCCAGCCAGTGCTGACCCATGTGCTGAAATGGGGAGTGCCCTGGTTCTGTTCTCACCAGGGCAAGACCCCGGCCCAGTTCCTGCCCTGTGCAGCCCCACGCCCACCTGTGGAATGAAACTATGTGGAAAAACCCATGATGTACAACTGTGGAGACTGTTCTGTGCCCTCCCCCTCCTCTCTATCTCTGTCTCTGTATTTCTCTCTGTCAAAAACAATAAAAAAAATAAATCAAAACAAAAAAAACTGCCACCAGCAGTGTTGGAGAGCTCCAATTGTGAAGGCATAAATTCTGTCAACACTTGATAATATCAGATTTTTTTTTTTTAATTTTAGCTATTCTAATAGGTGTATAGTGGTGTCTCATTGTATTAGCATGCCATTGATGGCTAATAAGGTATAGTATGTTTTCATGTGCTTATTGAGCATCCACGTATCTTCCTTTGTGAATTGTTTATTCAAATCTTTTAATCCATTTTCTTTTTTTTTTAATTTTAATCCATTTTCTTAGTAGGTTTTTTGTCTTCTGATTTTGGGGTTGTTAGCATTCTTTTGATATACAGAGTAAGTTCTTGTCTGATATATGTGTTGCAAACATTTTCTTCCAGTCTTTTCTTTTTCATAACTTCTTGGTCTCTTGGGTAAGATCAAATACAGTCTTTTTCTTTTTGTCTTATGAAGAGCAAAAGTGTTTTTATTTGTGTGATTTTCAATTCATCTTTCTTTTCCGTTTATGGCTTATAATTATTAAATTCAGTCTAAAAAAAACTTTACTTACAGTACTCTAAGCTTACAAAAGAAATATTTCCTATATTTCCTTCTTGAAGTTTTATAGTTTTAAATTTTACATTTAGGTCTATGGTATATTTTTATTTAGTTTTTGTGCATAAAATAAGGTAAAGATCAATGTTCATTTTTTTCCCCATAAAGGTAACACATAGTTCATTGAATAAACATTTGTTTCTTCATCTAATTACCTCAGTATCTTTGTCAGACACCAGCAATCATATCATTGTAGATCTATTTCTGTACCTTTCCTACTGATCTATATGTCAATATTTTCACCAATACAACATCTATATCGTAGCTTCATAATAAGTCCTTAAATTTCGTAAGGTAAGTCTTCTAACTTTATCTTTTTTAAAATAATTTTTTTCTGGTCCTCTGCATTTTCATATGAATTTTAGATTCAGGTTGTCTATTCCTACAAAAATGAGTTGCTGGCGTTTTGACTTGATTGCAATAAACCTACACATCAATTTGGTTAGAATTGCAAACTGAGTCTTCCAATGAATGAACATGTTATATCTTTGCATTTATTTAGGTCTTCTTTGATTTCTGTCAGTGATATTTTCTAGTTTTCAGTGTTTAGATATTAGACTCTTTTGTCAAGTTTATTCTTTGGAATAAATTCCAGCTGTAACTAATTTTCTTTTAGTTTTGTTCTTTTTTTCCCTCATTTGTTTGCAGATAGTATATAACATTACAATAGATTTTTTGTATATTAACCTTGTATCCTCAGAACTGATAAATTAATTTATCATTGTATTAGCATGCCATTGATGGCTAATAAGGTATAGTATGATTGGGGTATAGTTGATGGGGTGGTCTTGCACAGGAACAGGAGCATCCAGCTGCGTGTGCTGTATGGTCCCAAGATTGACCCAGCCAAATGTCCTCAGCACTTGACGTGGAAAGAAAGCAGGATCCATGTCCTCCAGTGCCAGGCCTGGGGCAACCCGGACCCACAGCTACAGTGTTTGCAGGAAGGCTCTGGGTTCCAGGTGCCCATTGGGATCCCATTCCCTGTCAGGTTAAACCACAGTGGTACCTACTGCTGCCAGGCGGCCAGTTCACAGGGCACGCACACTTTGACGGTGGTGGTGAACGTTCAAGAACGGAACCCAGCTGTCGTCACCATCGTCATGGGGGTGTTAACGATCCTGGGCCTTGTGACTGTCACTGTGGCTTTAGTGTATGTCTTCTGGAAGCGTGGTGACTCCTACAATGTGAATTAGGGAAAAACCTGGTTGCTCCTCACGTCTAAATAGCCCAACGAAGCGCTGGGGTAGGAAACATCCTGAGCCTCGGAACACCTCGGTACTGGGCCAAAGACGACCAGAGTTTGGCTGTATCCTCGGGTTTCGCAACAATAAAGCCCTTAAAATCCGGAAAAAAAAATAAAAAAAAGGTATAGTATGTTCTATACCTTATAGTATGTTCTAATTCTAGCCAATTTATGGGGAAGCCGGGATGGCTCAGTGGGTTGAGCACTCACTTTGCAGCACCGGGGACCAAGGATCGAATCCCGGCCCTGGCCCGTGTGGAACCATATGCTGAACTGGGAGCTCCCCCAGTTCAGTTCCCTCTCTCTCTCTCTCTCTCTCTCTCTGTCAAAAATAAATAAATAAAAAATATATATTTTAATTCTAGCCAATTTTTAGATTCTCTAGGATTTTCTATAAAAGTCATACCTGCAAATAGAAATAGCTTTAAGTATTTCTTTCTGACCTCCATGCATTCTATGTCATTTTCTTGCTTTAATTCACTAGATAAGACACTTAGAACTATGCTTCATAGAAAAGATGAAGGTGGGCATCCTTGCATTGTTTCTGATCTCAAGGGGGAATCAGTCTTTTAACACGTAAGTATGACATTATCTATTGTTTGTTTGCTTTTTGTATAGATGCTTTTATCCATAAGAAAAATGTCCCTATTATTCCTAGTTTCTAAACATTTTTTTTTTAATCTTAAATGGGTGTTAAATTTTTTCAAGCATAAAAACATCTATGGAAATGATCACATGGTTTTCTTTTTCATTCCATTAATATAACCACCTGAGGAATTTCAAAATTTTGTGACTTCATTTGCATAAATATCTGTTTGTCTTTAAATGGAGACTATATCTTATTCATCTTTATATCCCTAAACCTGGCACTATGTGCAGGACTAATAAATGTTTGTTGAGTGATTGAGTATAAATTAAGTAATGACTCTAGACATATTATATATGTGTAGCCTTATATTTTTGTTTAGAAAGTATATAAATCTTCCTATAAAAGTAGTATTAAACTCAGTAAACTGCACAACAAATATAACTTTGGTATAAGGCACTATTTTTATATCTCATATGAAGTCTAATTGAATGTATGTGTGGTAGAGGGTATAATAGAAGACAGAAAGGAGGGCTCTGTGCCACAAAAAATTTAGAAACTCAAGCTGACAAGGTTTGCTATCTTCAACATGTGGATTTCAGTGCTATCCTATGAGAAAATATAGCCAGCCAATGAATTGGGGGAGGGAGTAAGAATGTCATAGATTTTTGTTTGTTTGCTTGCTTGCTTTTGTTTTTGTTTTACAGGTGAGGACTATAAGTGCTATGTTTAATTTTCATACATATTTCACTGGCCAGAACTCCACACATCAGCCTACATAGATGCAAGAGAGGCTAAGAATATAGTCTGTTTTCCTGTAATTGTTTCTCTACAAAACTACAGTAAAGAAGAAAGCATGAATTTTTTGGTAGATAGCTAATTATCTTTGCCTTGGCAAGGAAAAGAAAGTCGTATTTCTTAAGAACTCATTGAAGGTCAAATATTGGTCTACACGTATGCTGTACCACCTTTGGTTTGTTAGAATGCACCATTTCTCAAACAATATCCAGCAGAGCAATAATGTCCTGTACCACAGATGGTATTTGAAATAATGTGTTTTTTTATGGCCAAATAAGTTGAGGCAATGTTAGTTTGAACATATTTAAATAAGTTTCTTTTCTTCAGCACATCTTTGAGGCCTTTAGTATATGAATGCTCATTTTGATGCTTCAAAAATGTACAGCATAAAATGTGACCCATTTTCAAGCCTTACTTGGTTGCAAATTATCTATGAAGACTATAAGGCTTGGCTTGAGAAATATTAGGGCAATGGATACTCAATAATAGCAATTAAATAAAAAGTTATGTTTTTCAAGGTTCCTAACCATCACTCATTCCACTCATTTTTTATAAAGAAAATACAACAATACTGCCTGGGAGTGAAATTCCTTTCAACAAAGTCAGGCTGAGTGTGTCTGGGAGTGGGGAAAAGTAGTAACTCCAGCCGAGGGAAGGCTTGTATTCCCAGTGTTCCTGTGGTGTCACCATCAGGCTTGGAGTTATAAGGTCATTGAGTATCTTACCTGGAGGGAATATCAGATACGTACGTGAATTATACCAGAATCTGTATTCTGTCTTCTTGAAGGGAAAGAACAGAAAGTGTTCCCAACAGTAATTCATCACAGGGATCCTTGTTTAATTTTTTTCCTTAATAAAGATTCTTTGGACCACAAAATATTCATCATGATTTTCTTCATTAACAAGAAACATGACTTCGTTAAACATAGAGATGCTGTACTCAGACATGATTCATTTCTATCTTAAAATGAGTGATCATTACTTCAAGTTTTGGAAGCTACTGCTGGTAAAAATATGTGCATAGTGTGATGATTCCAGAATTTATATTTAAGAATTGGGGTGGTGAGTTGGTGGAAGAGAAAAGAAAGAGAACTTGAAAGTTGTGTTTGCCTAGCACATTTTATTAGATGAGGGAAACCATCAGTTATCGATAGCAACAAATGGAAACGGAGAGGGATGACAGAGGCACTACTGGGGTGGGAGTGAGCTCTAAAACCCCATGTCTTCCTGAGTCTCCATAGTGTATATATGTAAACTGCATGAAGAAAGTGAATGAAGGAGATGCAGAGGGAGGATAAGAGCACGAACTAGAGAGAAAAATGAGGAGAGATCACTACTTTCTCATCAAACTTTTGAGAAGCCAGAAAAGGCCTTGGAGGCCACCTTGTCTAATTTCCTCTGAAAGAGCCTCTACTTGTCATTAATTTTTATTCAGCTATTGGTTGTTTGCTTCCAGTGAGTGACCGGGTGCTTATGCAGTTCTCAAGGCAGCTCCTCCAATTTTCTAACAACTCTAGTTGCTAGTGGGTCTTTTCTTATGTTTGACTAAAATATGTGTCTTTGGTGGTTACTTCCATTTGTTGGTTCTAGTTCTGCCCCCTTCCTGGCCTCCTAATTGACATAGAAAAGTCTTCAGCATGATGACCTTAAGTATTTAAACATAGTATGGACTCATTAAGTATTTCCTTTTTCTTCTCCAAATATCACTAAGCCTGTCACACGTTCCTTAGATATGAAGATTTGAAAAAAACTCTTTTTCTTGTCACTCTCCTCTGAATACACGTCAGGTAGTCAAATACACTTCTTGAAAACCCAATATGAAGTAAATACAATAACTGTACAGTATATGACGAATACTGTTGCATCTGAAGATAGCACTTTCAGGGAACTAGCTCTTTGGATGAAGATTTGGCAATGTTAATCCCTGCTGAGTGGGAAAAATGATCAGAACGGGGCACCACTAGCCCACAGGCTTACAAAATGTCTCTGTCTCATATTCTCAGTCCTGGGCGATATCCCCCCCACTGTGCTTCTGCCCAAGTCCCAGTAGGTGATGTTCTCTGTTCAAGGATTCCACAACTAGTCCTTATCTGTCACTGGTATTCCTCAGTGGTCTTAGAAAAAGATTCTGAAGCCACATATACATCAGCACCAAAACCCAATAGTTTGTGTGTGTGTATGTGTGTTGTGTGTGTGTGTAAGAGAGAGAGAGAATTATTATTACTATTATCACTTAAATAATTTGCTTTAGACCTAGGTATGGAGAAACTACTTGTTTCTCTGGACACACACACACAAAAAAAATGTACAAATTTAAAACAGATTGACAATAAAAAAATTCATATTTAATTGATAGTTTAGATCTCATTCTATGGCCCAGGTTTTATATTCATATAAGTTCCTATGACTTGTATGAATGCATACTTACTTGCCACTCTAATAATATCATTCTCCTCGTCAAATCTTTTTATCTTTGAATTTGTATTGTCTTATTGAAAGTCTGATACACTGCCCTAGATACCCTGTTTAGAAAGAGAGAGGCTATAATTAAATAACCAACTAACCCAATTTTATGATTGTTTTGTGAAAGATTTAATATGTATGTTGTTATCAACATCTTAAAATTAGAAGAAAAATACTGTGAAGATTTTGTAGATTAAACCTGGATGTACAATAAAAAAATAAATGGCCTGATTTCCCATGAAAGGATGTGGTCTTAGGAAGCATGATAACACCTGGATTCTACTCCTACCCTTCAAAGCACAGTTTTCTCAAAGATATTTTGTTTATATTAATAATACCTACCATACTCTGAAAAAGAAGATGGATAGATGCGACAGAACCAGTAGCAATAAACATTTTGGCAATCTTTCAGTATCTGAAAAGAAGAGAAAGAAGAGAGGAAAAAAAAAAAAAAAGACAGAAGGGAAAGGAGAAAATAGGAAAAAAATGTTTAAATAAAATAAGCAAAATTCAGTTTCCTTAGTGATGCAACCATAATTTAGCTTTATGTGTGTCATTTGTAATATGGCTGGCAACTGGCTAAGCTGACACATATTAAAGCCACATCAGGATGTGAAAATTCCTTTGTGATGATGTTTCTCGTTATCTGGCGGTTCTTTGTTATTTCTAGTTTTTCTAGCATTTCGAAGTTGAACATTACTATAAAAAGGATACAAATAGGCCTTTGGAAGGGAAAGGGAATGTGATGTACTCATTAAAAATTTTAACCAGGCATGTCCAATGACAGAGCTTTCCACAGCCACTCAGTCAAGTGGGGGCTATGAGTTCAAATGAAATATGGGCACTTCCCAAATGAATTAGCTTTTTTTTTTTCACTTTGAGAATGTTAGGTTTCAGGAACCCTCTTCGCTCTCTTGCACAGTGCTTTCCACCTACTACATGTAAGGAAAGTTATGAGTGAATGTCTAGTGTAAATCATTTTTCATCAAAGTGTAATCAACAGCCTTTTTAACAGAAAAAAATTAAATTAATATGTGTTTCCATTCAGAATTCAATGTCAAAACTCATAGTAATGAATTGCCTTGTCTTAAAACAGTTAATCAGTTTAAATGTCTTTGATGCAAATAGCATTTTCATTACTTATATAAGAAAACATTGATCTCTACCATATTATACCTTTATTTTGCTCTTTTAACCTTTCTACTTTGTATGAGTACGTGGGAAAGCACAGATGGGTCATTATTAAATGAATACACAAGAATAACTAAAATGAAGATGTCAGCAGCCAAGGAGTAAGTAGATTGGCTACCTCACGGCTGTATTCTACTCAAGACTGCTGATTCCTATAGGAAACTTCAAGGTGATTTTGCTGATGCAGCTTCACAAGGAAGCCCCACACAGCGGAACATCGTGGAAACTTGGCCTTCACTTGACAAATTCAAGCTCTGTAAATGATCAGTCTGAATTATTCTGAACCATTTCCCTTGACATTGAAGGTTTTCCAGAGTTGCTTAAATCATCCTTTTAATTTGTCATTATCTCCCTTTTATAGGCTATATTTATTTTTATTTTAAGTTGTCCAAACTCTATAGAGGTAAAATTTCTGTAACTATTGTGATTCATATTTAAATAAAATAATTTATATCTGTTAACCCTGAAATCAAGTCATTTATATTTTTGCTTAGGAAACTATTCATGCATTAAAATATACTAAGTACTTTGAAGGTACATTGCTTTGGTAAAATTTAGCTAATTTTTCCATGAATAGCTAATTAAATGGCTCAAAAATATATAAATGACAGTTATAATTAATATTTTAAAATTAAATACATATAGATTACTTCATGCAAATAAGTATTTATTAATACTCAAGCATAACTATAAGTAAGTAACCATCTGAAGAGAAATGTGCTTTCATTTTCTATTTTAGAAATAGAAGAACTGAGACAAAGCCAGGTCTTTGAACAGGAAAGCCTGAATAAACCACCATATTAGTTTCCTATTGTTGCTGTAACCAATTACCACAAACTTAAAACCATATGAATGTATTATCTTACATTTATTGAGGACAGTTGCCCATGATGGCTTTCACTGGGCTAAAATCAATATATCGGCAGGCCTGTATTCCTTCTGGAAGCTCAGGGGAGAATCTGTTTCCTGGTCTTTTCCAGTTTCTAGGAGTCAGCTGTATTCCCTGACTCCTGGCTTCTTCTTCCATCTTCAAAGCAGCATAGCATCTTCCAGTCAACTATCTCTCTCTGCCCCGCTCCCTCTCTTTCTTTCACCTCCATCTTCTGTCCTCACACCTCCTCTGATTCATATACCTCCTCCTTCCATCT
Organism: Craseonycteris thonglongyai; assembly: GCA_004027555.1. NCBI lineage: Eukaryota > Metazoa > Chordata > Mammalia > Chiroptera > Craseonycteridae > Craseonycteris > Craseonycteris thonglongyai. The sequence continues at coordinate 9,657 of PVKE010053006.1, forward strand.
TTTAAGGGCCCTTGTGGTTACATTGGCTTCTCCCAATAAACAGTAGGGTAATCTCCTTCTCTTAAAACCTTAACAATAGGGACAGCAAATTCGTGATTGCATAGACAAAGTTCCTTTGTACGGTAACACATCCACAAGTTCTGGAGTTTAAGAAGTGAACATCTTTGAGGAACACTTATTCTGTCCACCACAATCACCAGATTAATTGGCATCCCAAAAACACTGAGCCAAGACAAGACTCAGGTCTTCTGCTTCTGCACATATTTCTTATTTGCAGCATATTGTGAGAAGGCATCTACAAGGACAGTCATGGCAAAGGGAAATCTTTTGAAACAAATGCCTATCAGAAGCCTATAATGGTGTCACACTCTGGCTCAGTAACTACTTGATGAATGAATAAATAACTGCTAATAGATGATTCACCTGACTTAATTAAACATTCAGAATGTAATAATTACTTATTAATATTTTGATACAACCTATAAGTATAACAAAGGTGTTTGTGGCATTTC
>PVKE010053007.1:0-10168 GCA_004027555.1 Craseonycteris thonglongyai
CAGTAGGGCAAGGGCTGTGAGCCACTAAAGAGCTAGGACAACAAGATTAAACAGGGAAGAGAAACCACACTGAACACAGCACTTCAGGTGGCCCAGCACTGGGTGACTTCATGGCAGCAGTGGCCTAGAACAAAAGCTTCTTCCTAAAGAAGCTTTCTTTTTTGAGATGATGGAGACATGAGACAGCTAAGTGACAAAGAGCATCTGACTAGAAGAGGAGAATCTTGAAGTTCAAGACCCACCAGTAACCATTTTTTGGAAGGGCATTTCCTACTCATTACAGATTCAATTACTACCACACTGACTCTCCCAATGCTTTTGTTGCCTACATTAAAAAAAAAAAAAGGAAATTATTCCTCTTTCAGCTACAATACAGATTCTTGTAAACTGGCTAAAGAACTTACACAGGCACTGTTTATGTGGAAAACTACATGTTTCTGTCAAGTGAACACCTCAATCCTCTCTCTTCCTTCTCTAGGTACCTTTTCAGTACCAATCCAGTTCCCTTAGCTTCCCCTACTTGCTCACAGGTTACAGAGATTTGACCTGCTTTCTCCCTTTTTTAAAACTGCCAGCACCTAGGGTTAGCCTGGTTTTCTAATTCTTAGTACCCGAGAAAAGCACATTCTTGTTGAAGGACCCTCTGGCTGGGTAAACAATTCTATGCAGGAGGTAGAATTAAGAGTAAAAAGTACAGAAATTCTAAAAACAATGAGCTTATAAACTGGAGTTTTCAAATATATATGCCTTGACAGTAGAACTACTATTTGTTTATGACAACCAAATACCCCAGATAGTATGGGATTATTCAAAATTTAAAAACGGCCTTCAAAAACCATTCTATTAATATGGCATCCAAACATTTCTATCAGAAAGTTCCTTGGGTGTACAAAATTTGGTCCCTGTGCTCATGAGAATATAATACAGTTCCTTTGGTCAAAGTGACCAAAACTATACATGGTAAGGTTTTCTAAAAGGTGACTAAAAATCACTGTTTTTGATGGGCCGTTGCACAAAGCACCTTTACTTGGCTTGCTCTGGGACTTGACAATTGAGTTCTAAATATCAAGGACCCAGGCAATCATGACTAGTGCAGTAAAGATTTACCCCCAAACTCTAAATTACAATTGAGAGGTTAAGATTTCTAAAACTATAACAACTCATATTAAGTTATTAATTAGTGGTTACCTGAGGGTAAGGGGGGAGGTGGGTGGGAAAGATGGATTGGGGGGAGTAGGGAGGGGGCATCAAATATATGGTGATGGAAAGTGAGCTGCTTCTGGGTGGTGAGCACATAATGCAATGTACAGACAGTGTAATGTAGAATTGTACACCTGGAAACAGTGTAATTGATATCAATCAATGCCACCCCAATAAATTTAACAATAAAAAAAAAGTTATTAAACTGTTAAGGGCAAACTTCTATGCACAATACACTTGGTACAAAGCATTACAGGTGTAACTTTCTGGTAATTTCATTGAACTCCAGATGTTATGGTTACAGGGCACAAATTACTGTCAGGTTAGGGATCAACAGCATACTGTCCACCTCAATTAGAAGCAGCAAGAAGGCTGTTGAAGATCTAAGGCCAGATTTCATGTGTTACCACCCACCCCCCTTTAAAAATCACAACCGTAACTGATGACCCCACTAAGTCCATTAGTGTCATGCTAAACACTGACAAGGAGGATATATTTTTGTTCGTATTCATTCTCTCCCCTCCTCCTCCTCTCTTCCTTTCTTTTTTTCTTCCTCCCCCCACAACACACTTGAACATGAAGTAATACTTAGCTCAATTCTGAAGTGAATGAGTTAGAACAAGAGTACTATTACTCAATTTTGGTTTATAAAGCACATTTCAATAAATTATAATTCTGAAAAGTTAATAAATTCTAGGTTCTAGAATGAAAATGGAAACACATGGAAAGAAAGAAAACACTGAGTCTCTGAAGGGTCATTCTATACCAATCTACTTTTAAGCACAGACAATTTTAACAGCAAATATGCAAACTGAAATGTTTCAAAGGACTTTAAACTACTGATTAACTATGTATTGTTGCTTCCGATTACTCAACTAAATTCTCAACCATCTTCCATTCAGGTCCATGATGCTAGCAGAAAATAAGGAGATACTATGTCTATTAGCTATATTCTTTGAAACTGTCTTGAATGAGCAAAGAGGACTCACAATTTGGATGCTCATGAACATACCATCTTTTTCACAAAAAAACGTAACTCCTGAAACAGATAACTAACTGGCAAAGGTCTTGTTTTTATTTCTTGGTATAAAAATTCCTATCAACTTCCACAGAACTTTTCAAAAATCTGTCATTAAAGTTTAGCCAATTAATAAAGATTTAAGTCAAAACAGTTCTTATACTCAACTCGTAAGCCAGCTAAATGAAAAAGAACCTGTCAGGTAATAAGAAGAGCTACTACAGAAGTAAATTTTCATGTCCCCGTCTGTCCCAAGTGATGACAAAAATTATACTTTAAAAAAGGGTCTTAAAAGAGATATACCTGAATAGTACATATTGAATAAATCTTATATTCTCTCATATGGATTTTACATGTAAACATTTTCTTTGTCAGCAAAATGCCTAAATTTTCAGTAACCACTTCTTAATGGATAGTTAAAAAAACAAAACAAAACAAAAAACGCTGAGATCAACCCTTCCTCAGCACTAGGACAGATTCTTTTTGAAGAAAAACTGCTGTGTCTGGGATGGCTTGTATTCAGTGTTGGGTTTGAATTCTGGCTCTAATGTTTAGTATTTCTGTGGTGTCAGGCAAGAGATTTAGCCTCTGTCTTATTTGTAAAAAGAGGATACTATTATCTACCACACTGGGTTGTCAGATTAAATGAAACTACGGGAATATCCATCTAGCACAATCCAGGATCATCCAGTCTCTCTCCTCAGGTGGGTTAGGAAGACTTCTTTCTGGGCTGAAGACACAGTGAGGTCCCTCAATCTTCAAAACAGAATGCCAGTTTGTCCACCTGATAACCTGGTCTCTAAAGCGACTAGATGGCAAACTAGGACTGCATCCTTTGCCTCACCTGAGAGACAACAAAGATCTAGAAATATGCTGAAAAAGTAAAGCCCATTATATAAATACAATTGACCAAAGAGATCTAAAGAATAAAAATGATCCTTTGCCCAGGTTCAAAGACTGCTAGGAAAGTAATCACATCCAAATGATTACCTTGTGAACACTTAGGTTTCTTCTTCTTGTTTTAAATCCAATTGCCATCTCTATTGATGTTTTGATTTGAAACTAATTTAAATTTTATACAACCATTCCTGTGAAATAAAAAGCATTGAAAAGTGCACAAAGTCTGAGGTTGTTATGGAAACAATTGGGTAGAAAAACTCTTGCCCTTAATTCTTTTGTCAAATAAAAACAGCTCTCATTTTGAATCACCAAGTCAACCCTCAGCTTCATATAAATTATTATCACTGTAGGGTGATGAACACCTTACTAAGGAAATGTGAAAGCCTTAGCAGAGAGTACTTTTTTAATATAACTTTTTATCTTGAAATAATTTCAAACTTAAAGTTGCAAAAATAGTAAAAAGAATTTCCATTTATCCAGTTTTCCCAGTTGTTACTAGGTTGTTACATTTGTTTCTCTCTCTGCATTTTTTCTGACCCATTTGAAAATAAGTTGCAGACATGAAGCCCCCTTATCCCTAAATACTTGTGTATATTTCCTAACAAGAACATTTGCTTATACAAAGTACAATTATCAAAGTTGGAAAATTAACATTAATACAATACTATTATCTAATCTACAGACTTTCTTCTAGCTGGAATGCAATTTAAAAATATGTAACAATGATTTTTGCATAAACTTTTGACCAATGAATCACTTAGATCAGGGCTGTAGCAAACTACAACAGCCTATGGGCTGTTTTTAAAGGAATTTTATTGGTAAACAGCCCACGCTTATTTATCTACTGTCTCTGGCTGCTTCAGAAGTTAAAATAGTAGAGTTGAGAAATTGTGATAGTGGTTGTCTAGCCCGCACAGCCTAAAATATTTACTACAGAAAGTGTACCAAACCATAACTTAAAGAATAAGTGTACACAAATATACATACACTGACATTATAGATTTCTTTACAACATTAAAAAATTGAAAAAAGTCTAAATGTTCATCAGTAAATGATTAAATTATGGCATACAGTGGAGTATTGTGCAGACATAAAAATAGTGACAAAAATGTATGAAGATAAAAATATAGCCTCAGTGTATTTATTGTTAAGTAGGGAAAAGTCATGTTATTGGATACATGGTGTCATTCTGTTCTTGAACAACCATAAACAGACCCTATAAATAGTGTGTGTGCTTGTGTTTATAAAGTTCTTCTCTGAATGAGATTATGGTTGGCTTTTGTCATTTTATTTATAGCTTTCTGAAAGTTTTGTAATTGGGCAAAAAATATACTGCTCAGGCTAATTTCCAAACATATATAACTTCTATAGAAATTGCTGATTTTATTGTTAAAATATTCAAGTTTCCTCAAATTTCACAACTGAAATATCACCACAAAATTTAAAACTGTTTCATGATACCCATTTCTTTATGCTCAATGGTTTCTTCCTTAGACTTCTAATATTCTCAGTGTTGATTAATTTACAAAAGAGAATTCATACATCATTCACTTGGAAAATAAACCATCTGTCCATTCTCTTAAGAATCACTTGATAATCTTTAAAGAAATATAATGCATTATTTGGAAGTAGTCTTATTTACAGTGATTAATAAAACCTTCTTATCTCTTCCAGTATAGAGCACACTGTTTATATAAGACAGTTTTCAAATATAACCACCTATTTATCTAGTACTATCCAATATTAATGTAAATCAACATGCTTACAAATGGGGAATATGGCTGTCCCCAAACCCATAGTACTTTATTCTGAAACTCTCTTAAGAGTATTTGTACGCTAACAGTAATGCTGATGTTCATTGTACTATTTATTCTATTTCCTCATTTTTTATCTTCTGTGAAGGACCATATTCACCTGGCCTTAACCTCATACTCAGTTTCTTCTTTCTCATAAAATGCCTTACACACTGACTTTATTTGGAGAGTTAATGTTTCTATATTTTAACCCAAGTTCCAACTCTTTTCACAGTTTTTCACAATCATATTAAACACACTTAGAAAATGAGACAGAGAATTGCATTCTTTTATTTTCAACCAAGATGAACTTTAAGAGTGGAAATATTGCATAGGATTTACTATTAAAGCTCAAAGGCATTTAGTTTAAGAAGCCAAATTATAGAATGTTATATGTGGTTAAAATTTCACAGACTCCCTACTGTATTCAGAAATATTATCAAATTGAACTAAACCAGAGTTTTCATAAAAACTGACATTTTCAGATAAGCTTTATTTGCTTTAATCTTTCTCTTCCTTTGATAAGATTAAGACTGTAAATGGCAAATGATTAAATAGGAACACCAAAATGCTATCTGCAAGGCATCTGGCCTTAAACAAACATGCCAAAATGCCAACTCTGGAACACCTTGCCTAATGTATTTACAAATTTGTCTCTCTCAGATGTTTACTTGAAATCACAGGTCCATAGAGAACCCTTATATACATTCAACAATTTGTGGAGAGAGATGGATATATGTCAGTAGTCAGTAAGATTTCTAACATTCTCCAAAACTGAAAGAGAAATAAAATTTGAGATCACATAGTCATTTTCTTTAGGCTACACTGAACTATACACATAGAGTAAGAAATTTAATATTTTCCATTATACCATTATGTACCATATTTATAAACTAAAATCCTTACTCTAAAAACCAGGTTTTTTTTATAGAAGGTATACTGAGCACTAAATCTCATTCTGTGGACTCCCTCAACCTAAACATTTTTATTTGGCTAAGACATACATGAGCAATAGCTTAGTTGGAGAAAAGAGACAAAACATGATTAAGTCATGCTGAAACCTAAAGGTCTGGAAGAAGTATCAAAGCTAAATGGAGGCTCATGCCAGACAGCCAGTTTCAGTCTTCCCAGAAACATTTATTGAATATCCATGAAATGTCAAAGTGCTGTGAGCCAAAACAATCATGGTATATGCTGTAAAGGAAGATATTGGTGGAACTAACACTGATCAAATTTTCATACAAATATAAATGTGAATTCCCAACTGTGATAAGTAATACCAAAGAGTTCATGCTCATAGGGAAGCTTTCCAAGAGGAATGGTAATCAGTTAGTGAAGCATCAGGATTTGATAAGGAAACAGAAAACACCAAAGTATTTTAAACAGAGGGACTTGAGAACAGGGAAATGGCGACTAGGCAATGGAGGAAATGAGAGCCGAGCAGGGGATGTTGTAGTCAGAAGTCACTACCACTCTTAGGCTGGAAGGATAGAGGGAGGAAGTAAATCAGAGGCCAGGGGTTGAAGCATGAGGTAGAAGCTGGAAGCACAGTGGACCTGTCCTGTGAGAAGCATGGAGCCCAGGAAGAGCAAGAGCGGTTGCCATACATGTTGTCCAAGGCAGAGAAGGAAGAATGCCCTGACTTCTCTAGTCCACTTCCATTTCCCACCAGCACTTCACATTTGTCAAGCCCAGCTGCAAGTCAGCAGGCACTGAAGTCTTGGAAATTCTGCCTGCACAGGTTAGCCTTCTCATGATACATTGCTGGAGAAGGACCCAAGAAGGCATCTGAGAACGAACATGCCAAGGTCTGGAACAAGCAGAGATCTGAAGAACAGGGGTAGGTACAGGTATGCATGTGGAAAAATGTGCTGGGGGAAGGGTGCACATTTACAAAGACGGTGCAGTGGACACAGTCTGACAAGTATGAAGGAGTGAAAGGTGGCCAACATAGCTGAGGCAGAATGGGAGGGTAGGAGGTAAGCCTGGAGAAATAGAGACCAGGCCAAAGGCTTTGTAGGCCACATCAGGAATTTGGTCCTTATTCTAGGAGATGTAAGAAACCATTGAGATGTTTAACAAGGCCTGATAGGATCACATTGTATTTCAAAACAATCACTTATCCTCTCCCCACTCTCCTACACATTCATGGAACTGCAAAGTGATAGGAATTCTACGAGGTACAAAACACACAGCATGCAAAAAATGCAGCATATCTGTGCCCCTGTGAAGTCTACCAGCAAGTATGTAGGGTGCAGTATTATCAAAGACCTTATAAGTGTCCTTCTTTTAGCATTTGTCATCTGATTATCATCAGGGACGTGAGATTTATCTTCATAGCCCCATTTGTTCCTTGCTCAGTAAATTTGTTGATTATTCTATTTACTTTTTGTATTTATATGCTTCCATTAATCATTCACCCACCTTTATGTATTCAGCTGAAGATCACTAATTTTTTCCCATCCGTTTATTTTACATGGTTATCTTATTTCCATGTTAATTTTAGTCCTTTCTCCCCCACCTGATCCAGCTGCTATAAATTTCCTGTATTACAGAAACCTGAAATGCACACATAATTCTCTCTGTGAGAAGAATTTCATGGTTTTTAAATAAGCATGTTCATTTTGTTACACCTACTCTCGTGAAAAGCTGAAGTTCTTGTTTTAGAGGCAGTGTGACATACTGTCTATTTCTTTAAGGATCCTAGATCTCATATTATTTAAGAACAGTTTGAAGTTCTTTCTTACATACTTGTCCAGAGAGCTCTTTCCTCATTTTGCACTGCTTAACATGACATGCCTTAGAAAAGTTTTGTGCTGCATGTAAATCTGAATATTACATTGTACTTTCCTTCTTCTAGGTCTGTGCTGTCCAATACAGCAACCACCAGCCACATGTGACTATTGAACACTTGAAATGTGGCTAGGACGAGCTGTGATGTTCTGTAGTTGTAGACTATGCACCAGATTTCAAAGACTTTGCACACACACAAAAAATTTCCTTAATTTTGATTATGTGTTGAAATGGCAATGTCTGGGGTATATGGGTAAAATCAAACATTACTAAAATTAAGTTCGCGTGTTTATTTTTGCTTTTCAAAATGGGGCTACAAGAAAATGTGGCTATAAGTGGCATACATCTTATTTCCATTGCACAGTGCTGTTGTAGATTATTAGTGAAAACTGATCAAAGTCCTGGACTCAATCATTCAGGATATTACACCTGGTCATCTTCACCCTGTTTTTCATATCCTTAAGACAGCTCTATTTGTGACAAAATACTATCCTAGTAATTAGATGATTTAGGAATCTTTGGCATGACTTTTCATCAAAAGATTTCTGAAAGGTGAAAATACATTTACTGTTTCCATTTTTTCTATATGCTTGGTTTAGCATCTTGGTTTGTTAGACAGGAACGATTTCCCTATATATTGTATTTTCTCCCAACTCATCCTCCACCAATTATTCCTCTGTTCAGTTGCCCTAACTTTTACTATTAAGTAAAGGGAGACTCACTGGGCTCTATAATAAGGCAGATTGCCTCTGAATTGAGTTCAATCTTGGGCAACTGAGCAGGGCTAATCTTATTATGAAAGCTCTTCCATTCGTATTCCAGCACCCCATACGTTCAGAGTTATCCTGGCCTCTGCTCTAAAATGCTTCCACACTCACCACTCCCAAACTATCTCCTAATTACTAGAATACCACTCACACTCAAGTTTTGGTAGGCGGTTGTGGGATTTGATAAAGTATAGATCCTATAGAAAGAAAACTTTGGCTCTTTGTATATTGGGAAAAAATATTTATTGACTCTAAAGTATTACATGTTATATATCTGGTTCCTATGTTTCTTTTCATACACTGACAGTAGTTCTTAGAAAGTAGGTGTCATCTCTTTAAAAGTCTCTTTAATTATAAGAGTGTGTCTAAAAAAAAATTTTAAGTTTTGATAGAGAAGCAGGAGAGAAAGAAGAATTCCACTCAAGTCAAACAAAAAAATACAGTCCTAAATCTAGGATAATTCTTCTGATGTCATAATTTTGTACACAGCTGATCCTATCTAAAGTCCTTACATAGCAATTGCCAATTGATACCATATATTGCCAACTGATGCTATATTACACTCTGAAAGAAATATACTCATTCTGATTATAAGTTCCAAGTGATCATTTATGGGTTTTCCCCAGTTGTTAACTGAATGCTCTTCAGAGACTTATTACTTATTTTTTGGCAGATCTGAAATATCATAACATCTCCTTAATGCTTTTCACCACAGTTCCCTTGGGCACCTGCAGTACTGGGCTACACAAGACATGAAATGTTTCCACTTCTATTAATATAATATTTATACTGAACACATGACTGTTCCAGTATCTCTCTTTTGCCCATCAACTGTGTATATTCAAGGGACCTAAAAGATTCCTTTCTAATTCCTTCTGCATTTCAAAACAGGAAAGAAAATTCATATTTTTCCTTCCTATTTGATGGTGACATATTTATGGCACAATGTACCAACTTCACAGTTACCTAGATTTTTAATCTATCTTTCATTACAGAAGGCAAGACATGGTCCCTTATGAAGGACAACTGCTATCAAGTGTCTGAGTGCTGGAAGGAGAAAAAGTAGGCTCAGAAAATGTACATTAAAAAGTTTGTTTTAAAATTAAAGCTATTTTCATCCTTTTACTTAGAATGGAAACAAGGGAAAGAGCTAGACAAAATAGCTGGGTGCTAACTGGGCCCACTGCCCTGTCCTCTACCCCAGAACATAGTGCCTTTTCTTCTCCCCAGACAGATCAAACATTTCCGTTGCCCAAAGAAAACAATCTGTTTGAAGGATGAAGTGATAGTGTGGATAAAGGATTAAAGAGATGACATGGACGGCACAGGCAGGCTAGCTGAAATAGACAACGACATGGTAAGAAAAAAAGAACAATTAGTTCATAACCTATTTTATGTCTCGAACTAAGGGTAAAAGCAAGTGGGTGGTCAATGGTGAAGGAACTCCGATTTTGGGAGAGTAACATTCAGGATCTCTGACTTTAAAACTCTGTGTATTGGGAAGCCGGGATGGCTCAGTGGGTTAAGCGCTCACTTTGCAGCCCCAGGGACCGAAGATCAAATCCCGGCCCCAGCCTGTGCGAACCCATATGCTGAACTGGGGAGTGCCCCCAGTTCAGTTCTCACTGGGGCAAGACCCGGGCCCAGTTCCTGCCCTGTGCAGCCCCGCGCCCACCTGTGGAATGAAACTATGTGGA
>PVKE010053008.1:0-10168 GCA_004027555.1 Craseonycteris thonglongyai
CTCACTTTGCATCACCGGGGACTGAGGATCAAGTCCTGGCCCTGGCCCGAGCGGAACCATGTGCTGAACTGGGAGCTCCCCCAGTTCAGTTCTCTCTCTGTCTCTATCTCTGTATCTCTCTCTCTCTCTCTGTCAAAAATAAAAATAAAAAATAAGTTGCTTCTGTTAGCATTTAAGACTCACATTTAATAAAAGATTTTATTTTTGTCAATAATTTTGAATACGTATAAATTCTAAATTTTGACCTTGAATTTCAAGTGCATATTTTACTAAACTAAGAACATAAAACACTGGCTTAGGGTGAAGGCGTCTGGCCTAACTTCGCATGAGCACTATGGCCAATGCCTCATCTTTATACCCCAAAGCACCTGGGATGGCTGAATGGTGAAGGGCATTCAGGGGTGGGGCAGTACGGGTGAAGCAGGAAGACAGCTGCATCAGGGAAGGAGAAGATCAGCAGTGGGCTCAGGAGGAGGACAGGCGAGCCGGGCAAGATGAAAAGGAAACAAGAGCAGAGCTTTCTCTCCCTGCTAACTCTTCCTGAGACCTTCCCCAGGGCCACCCTATTCTCCAGTCCTGCCTCTTTTGGGGTGGAAAGAAACCAAGCAGGGAGGGCAGTGTTAGACCTGCTGAACCCGCGTGCAGCTGGACAACAGCAGAGGCAGCTCCTTCCCCACATCACCTGTAGGGACCACACCCCGGCCCTCACTGCAAATCTCTCTAACCTGAATGTCCCTGTCTCTGCCTGCCCCTCCTACGCCAGGCAGAAAGCATGCCAGAGCAAAATCAGATACAAAGTGAAAAGAAAAAGAAGACCTGCATTACACTTTTCATAATGATAGAATTTATAAGCAGAAACTTAATACTTATTTCTGTTCATTATTTAGTTTTTCTTTGTTGCCAACTTTATATTTTCTACATAGGATAAGTACTCCGCAATAATAATTTCCTCATCTTCCAGAGTTGAGTCAAGATAATCTTCCTCATGTTCTGGAATATCTTCCAGTATTTCATTGACAGCTTCTGTCTCCATATCTTCATCTGTTGAGGCACTAGAGGTACCTGCAATAAAGTCACACAGTAATAAGCCAATTAAGGCAGAAAAAGAGAAAGAGGAGAAAACTCCATGGCAAGACCACACTGACCCCCACTGGCCTCGGCTTCACCTTTCCTGGCCACACAGAGCAGTAGGCAGCATGGACGTCCACGCACACCTCCCCACCTGTCACCTTCCGGTTCCGCAGGAGACTGCAGTCAGACTTACCTGCAGAGTCCGCAGGGGACGTGGGTGGAGTTGCTGAAGAGTCTTCTGCTGGGAGTTGCAGGTCAGGAGGGAGACTGCCTCCATTGTGAGCAAGGGTCTGCGCTGCCAGCTGGACGTTTCCCCTGAACATGCACAAGGCAGCTCTGGCAGCTCCCGTGTCGAAGCCCATGTACACCAGCTAGGGGAACACAGAGAAGTGGCGGTCACTGCCAATGGAACCGACACACGTATGACACTCCTGTCCCCTCAGGCACAGCTAGCATAGACTTATCTTCAAGGACGTATGTTTTTAAAACCCATGGCACACATTTACCTCAGGCCTTCCTGCACACAGTGCTCTGTGGCACCAAAGGACACATGAAGCAACCTGAAAAGGACTCATGCCTGATGCGTCATTGCCCAGTCATCTCAGAAAGACGACAAGCTTGTGATCTTAGAGCAAAGCACCATACAAATCTGGTTAAGTGGCAACAAAGAACCAGGAATACTGATGTGAAGAGGAACAAACGTGGACAAAGTTGCCATAGGGATATCCTGTTAGGCAACAGGCAGGGAAATGGGCTGACAGAAATAGTAGTTGAGTATCAAGTAGGATAGGGACACAAGAGGAGAAAAGCCTAGAGAAAGAACTTTGGTTGCTTTCTTATTTTTCCTACTCTCACAGGAAGAACTTATTGCTACTCTTCCACCCACCACAACTGCCACGTGCTTGGCCAGCCCCCTAGGGTGGGCCTCCATCACACTGCAGTCCAAGGAGCAAGGACTCAGCCCTGTCCTGCTGCCACCTTGTCACCACACCAATCCCACTGAGGCCATTACAAACAGAGAGGGGCACAGACGACTCTCACTTACTTGGTCAATATTTTCCTGGGAAGGACTTTCTCGATGGTGGTTGCTTTCAGGATCAGAATCATTGAGCCACCACATCTGAGGATTACTGAAAAGAATCTAAAAACACAGGAATGCCCCTTTACTCATCACTAACACCTGCTCACTTATGCAGACTGAGCACCTATCATGGCGAGGCAAACAAGGCACAGCATGCGCGTGAGCACAAACACGCACACACACTCACACGGAGGGCACTGTGGTCAGATTATGCACAGGGGCCCCTCACCCAGGCTGGGCCAGGAAGGCTGGTGTTCAAAGACGGCTTTCTGCCAAAGGAAAAAAATGAGGTGGGCCCACCATTCTGCCTCTGTCACTGGGTTTGAGAACGAGACAGTGCTGACCCTTAGAGATCCAAAGCAGGGATGAGGGGCCCACAGGAGGAAGGCCCTGGGTACCCTGGAAGACACTGCAGTGCAAATGGAGAAGTGAGGACATGGTGCCTGGGCCAGGAAGCAGGGCAGCTCAGGGCAGGCCAAGGGCCTGTGGGGAGGCATTACCTTCAGAGCCTCATCCAGGTTCCCGCTGGCCTGATGCAGGGCCTGCTTGGCTGCATGAGTAGAGCAGCCCATTCCTTTCAGAAAGTTTATGTTCTCCAGGCGGCGTTTTCTCTTCTCTTTTTCCTCTTTCCTTATTTGAGCCAATTCCTTTAGGAAAATAGCAGTCGTACTGAGTTGGGGATTGAGATTTTGGAGAAAGCCTTCTCAATCTATGCTCTGTGGGATTTGTGGAGTTACAAGGCAAAGTGAAAAACAAAATAAGAGAGGCAACCCTCTGCCTATCTTGGACAGTCAACAGCAGGAGGGCTACAGGGCAGAAACCAGGTAAAGTTCCCAGGGTGGGCCAGCAGGAGCAAGAGACCTCAGTCCAGGGCAGGAAGAGAGCATCTTACAGTTACCACCACCCAGAGTCAGAACAGGCCACTGGGAACCTGCAAGCTCACAGCTTGGTCCCAAAGAGGCAGGTGGACCCTTTTAGGGAACGGCTGGAAGAGCTTCCCACATGGCTGGCAGGGCTGCTCAGCCTCCAGTGAATCACCGGGGCTCTTGGTAAAATGCAGATTCTGAATGGGGGTGGGGTGTCCTGGGTAATGCCAGAACTGCTGATCATCTCACCACCTTCTGGGTACATGCAGGTGCTAAGGATGATGAGGACCGGTTTTCAAACTATCTCATTTTCAAATACTGGCTTACCAAATACTAATACAATCTTACTAATAGTCAAGTAACTACAGTTAAATGCAGCATCAGCAATGTTTGCTTTTTTTTAGTACTAAACTGTATTACGTAAAATGCAAACACACACAACTGGGCTTTTCCAAGTCTCTGCCTTTACCTTGAGACTTCAATAGTTGGGGTTCACAGCTAGAAAGGACCTGGGAGATAATCTAGAGAGAAGAAAATGTTTCCACTTCTCAACATCTCATCATTAACTCTCTGGGCCTCAGCTCCTTTGCTGTAAAACTAGCATATTAGACATGTAACATTCCGTCCAACTCTAAAATTCTAAAGTTATTTTGTTGTATTTATTTCTAATTATTTTAAATGATTATAATTTTGTGCCTTTGCTTTCAAACATAATGTTGATTATTCCTATGATGCGACTCATGTCTAGGCAAGAATACCATCTCAAACCGTAACAATGGCCTCATGGGAAAACATGGCCCCTTTTAAAATGATTTCTAGAAGTAATACTATGATAAAAATAAAAAATAGAGAGAAAAGACTGCTTGGATAACTGTATGTACTTAAGAGTTACCTGCCACCAAAGCAGGAAATAAAGTAAGGAAACTGCACTATCTGAAAATTAATGCAATTAAAAAGACAAGTTCTTCCTGACTTCCCAGTCTGAAGCGACAGAGTTCCTTATTATTAATACCTACTACAGAATTCTCTTTTTCTGTTCTGGGTCATATCTGAAAGCAAATGCACTATGTGGAATTAAGCTTTCTACTGCCTTGTTTCACACCTACTCAAAGGCGCAGGCAGTGAGCCAGTGTCACCAAGACCACAGTAAGGTACCTCTCTGCGGCTGGTAATGTGGGCAGCTGCGTGGTCCACATTCCCATCACAGGCCCTGAGGCCAAGCCGGGCTTCCTGGGCAGTAAACCCCAACTGCAACAAATTGTGAACTTTTGATGGATCAATATATAGCTCTTTAAAGAGTTGATGTGCCTATAGACAGGAAAAAATAGAAGAGTCATGTAACTATAGAAATTGTAAAGCTTAACACAAAACTAAACCTGAAGAACATTAGACTATACCCAACATGAATTAGGATAAGTCAGATTTTAGATAAAAATTCTCAGTGTGACCAGTTATGAACAAGTACATGCACACAGACAGCATTCTCTGTTCACAAGACCTACACGTCATAACCTGAGAAAACAGGCTGAGTGGTGTGGGAGGCCTGGTATCCATTATCTCCTCCTTTTCTGTAATAAATCCCCTGAATTTCTGACCCCCCACCTACATCCCAGCCCCTGCAGCTGGGGGTAGCAGTTAAGTCTAGGCAAATGGCATGTAGCAGAATTGAGGGACACAGCCTTTGGTCATCTGTCTAGAGGGACATAGCCTGGACTTCCTTCCTCCCTCTGCAGGCGGAAGGGGCACTGACAGGAGTAACTTCTGGCGCCAAACCAGCACTGCCCTGGCATGCTCACCTCTAGAGGGCTAGATGGAAGACCCAGAAACTTCTTGCAATTAAAGTCACTATCTTTGAGGTTTCCTTATTATGGCATCTGGCCTGTCCCCTAACAAATACAAATATGTTTATGGTGTATATGAGGGAGAGGGGATGAGAGAGATGCATGTTCCTCACAAATTACTTAGTTTATAAAACAACTGGGGATAAAAAAAAAGTGAAAATAGTTATAACTCTGAGTGTTCCTTTTCTTACCTTGTTGAGATACTCACAAGCCTCTTCACCATTTCCACTGTGGTAATTTCGGATACCTTGAAGCAAGTAAAGTCTTAAAAACAGTACCTTCTCTTTCCCACAATTTCCCTAAAATTATTGGGGGCGGGGGGAAGGGAAGGATAAAATTGTTATTTCTAATTACAAGTCATTAATATTCACATTTGTAATTCCCTTTGTCTCCACAGGGGCAAAATTGCATTACTAAAATATTTCTATCTTTACTATTGCTGATGGCAAAAGATTCCGGAGGACAATGACATCCCCTGTCCCACAGGAAGAAGTGGTGTCAGAACATCTGTCCTCAGACATCCAGGGCAGTGGACCTTCTGGTAAGGAAGTACACAAAAACCCAAACCAGGAATATCTTTAAGCTGTGCTGTTGTTCCCAAGCAGGATTTTCTTGTAGAAATCACCTGAGAAAAATCCTTATTCAAATCTCAGCACTTGAGCTATGACTCATTCATGTGAATTGTTACCCTTCAGTGTTCATTTTCTCATTTAAATCTTCCATTACTCTCTGAACAGCATCACCTGCCCTCTCACCCAGGGTGATCAAGAGGTTTCTATGACTAGGTAACTGTTTTCCTCTGAGCTAAAGACAAGCAAAGTCACAGCCAGAGTTGTAAAACATTTAACAAACCTATGTTAAAAATACAGCTTACAAAGAGCACACTGCATACTACTGTCAAAATAAGCACCTTTTGGCATCAGTCTAAATAGGAATAAACTCAGGGATGTGAGGATAGCTCAGCAGTTGGGTGCTTGTCTCCAAATCATGAGGTCTAGGGTTTGATTCCTAGCCCTGGCCCATGCAAACCCGTGTGCTGAACTGTGGCACAACTGGTAACACTGGGATGGCTTGGTGACAAAGGTTCTTGACTCACATGTGGGAGGCCCCCAGTTGGGTTCCCACCCCAAGTGGCCCCACATCCATCTGTGTGGAATGAAACCATGTCACAACTAATGATGTACAACTATGGAGACTGCTCTGAGCACTCCCCTCTTCTCTCTCTCACCTTCTCTTAAACAATAAATCTTTAAAAAGAACTAACAAAATAAATAAGTAGGAATAAACTCAAATTCTAGACATGGGATCAATAATACCTAAATTACATTAACATACTTTTATGTGGACCAGTCTCTGATGATTCTCTCCATAACAATTTTTAAAGCATTTCTGTGCCAAGTTTAATTTTTTTTCTGCATCATCAAGGCATTCCAGTTGTTCCAAGCGGAAATAACACCATACTATATCTAGCTGCAGTACTGCATAGTTATCCACTGTGTCCAGTAGTTCTGTGCAACACTCACTAGGAAATAGAAAGGAAATGACATCGCTGAAAAATGACCTTAAAAACTTGTGAATTACTGAACTCTTTCCTAGTTTTTAGTGTATTTCCAAAAACTGAGCACTCTAAAAGAGAGATCCCAATGTCTATGAAGGGAGCTAGGTTTATAATCTGAATCCTTCCAATGGGAAAAGTAGAAGGTAGGACTCAGGAATAGCAGCTTCAAGCCCACACCATCCCCCTACCCCAATATTCTGGGAAAGAGTTTAGCCTCCCTGGGTCCCTCACTCCATCTCATCAACTCAGGAAGATCATGCAGGGTTTCTCCTCTCTGTAAGCAGCCAGGAAGTGAGCTGAAACTATCACAGGGCTCCCTCGTTCGATTCCCCACTTTGGGGATCATTGTCTCCCATTACCAGAAAACCATTTTCATGCATTTTGCCAGAGTTTTAGTTGTTTCAGGTGGGAGGGTAAATCTAGACCATTATTCCATCTTGGCCAGAACTCCCATTTCTCATTTTAAATAGGGAGAAAACAGAACTTCCATTTCCAGTTTTAAATATGGAAAGATACTACTCTTGGTCATACTATATGATATCCGAAAAATATCCAGCCATTGTCAATATTATGAGAACAGTTATATGGCTGGATACTTTCCGGACAGCTCTTGTATACCATACCTAAGATGTAAAATAGAAAGTTTTGACAGAACTTTAAGCCTACTTGGAGAAGATAGGAAAACCAAATGGGAAGGGAAACAGAATTGAAGTTTCTTTTAGCTACAAGATGGATATGCATTAGATTTCATCTCTCTTATGAAGAGGGGTAACTCACAAAAATTATGCTAATAAATTGGCCCGAGTGAATAAAAGATCTTCAGAGAAAAAGTCAATCTCTATTTAAAAAGGCATTGACAATTATTATTGTATTATTATATCTACTACTTACTGAACATGTTAACATACTATGAACTGAAGATATAGTTATTTTTAGTCAGGGATTCCCTGAGACCTGAACATAATTTCAAGGATTTGGTGAGGGTAAAAAGATTGAGAACGGACCATACAGATGAATCAAGATCAAGCATGTCTTGCTAACTAAAGCTGGATTATGAGTATATAGGAATTCACTATACTAGTTTGTATGTATGCTCATTATATATACAAGGGCTGTCTGGAAATTATCCAGATGTGTAATATGAAAAATAGAGGCATTTATGGCTGTATTTTTCCCAGACTGTGCTCATATTTTATATGTTTCAAATTTTCAAAACTAAAACAATTTTCCCTAATACAAAATTAGAAACAATTATGGGAGGTAATGAAAAACTATCTGCAGTAAAAGAGAAGAATACTAACACTCAGAAGCAGAGGCAAAGAAAACCCCAAAGCACCAAGACCTTATTTAGTTACTTTTAGCTTTGCCCCCTTCTCCCAAATATGTGAGACAATAAACCCCCTTGTTTGCTTCAGTTGGAATTTGTTCACTTAAAACCTAAGGGTACTGCCAATATAGTTAGCAAATTATACATATGTGTATTTATCTTCTTGAAGTATACAGTGTATCTTAGGCATTCATCAAAATGGAAAAGAACATAATACTAAAGTTGCTACCTTCTGACCAATTTCAAACATCAAGTCTATTTTTCAAATGTCTCATTTTCCTAAATTGCAGTCTCTCGGTTCCATTTCCCATTACAAGGAGCCAGGAGTCCTTGGGAAGCTGCTGACTCCTGATCTGGGGCAGGAAATGCCCACGGTGAGTCTGGGACACGCTGGGCACTGGACACCAGAGACTGCCAGGATTAGGTCAAAAGGCTGCAGGGCCTGCCTGCTGGCCAAACATGATTAACATAAGGACTGAGATTTGAAACAGCTAATGTGTTAAGATCCATGAGTTCATATGTTTATACATTAAAAAAAAAAAAAGGAAGCCTCATCAATGATGTCACCTTTAAAGAATGCTAAGGAAGCAACTCATTCATTTGAGGGGGGAAGAGGGGGGGAGGAGAAAGAACCAAGCATTTATTCTTTCAGTACAAATGGTACCTCAACATAACCAAATGGCTAATGAGGAAAAATATTTCTTTTCAGAAGAATTCTACCAATACATGCAGAAGGGATAAGATATCACACCATTTTGCAGCCCCAATTTTACAATGGATTTGAGGAATGATCATCAACATTTACACCAAAACCATGAGCTGAAAAGCTGATGGGGATTATATAATAGATAGTGCAGGCTGACAACACTTCACAAAACAAACATAAAATCCTACATGCTTGCTGTAAAAAAATAAAGTATATATGTTTATAACTTCCTTTATAGGGAAGAGAAATCAATTAGAAATATGATGGAAAGAAATATTCTACAAATTGGTCTACATTGTAACTACTCTTTCTCAGTAATCATTGTCTTGGGTGAAAACCTGAAGTCTCAGGTATATGGGTGTTGGGAGGGTGCTGTATATAATTTGGGGCCATAGTCCTTAAAAATGGTATTCACCAAGTACAAAAGTACCTACCAGAAATATCTGTCAGCATCCAGCAGACATGGCAAGGCTATTCCATATTCTTTTCTTTTCAGGAAAGCTCTGCCCTTCTCATGATATCCCATAGCTAACATAAGGGCCTAGGGGGAAAAAAAATTTTAACCACTTTAAGCTATAATAAAACAAATTATATTGAAAGCATACTAAGCCTAAGAAAATCAAAAGTAAAAAACAAAAATGTCAATTAAATATAAAAGCCCAAATGAAGAAAAATATAGTTACAGCTTTCTTTCATTCAAACACTGAAACCAAGCATTCAATGTAATGTGGCTGATATGGTCCTAACCAGCCTCCGTCCCTTTGCTTCCATCCACTTATTTTAGTATGTGCTAACCTAGACCTATTTCTAATATTCTCTAAGATGAAACACAAAAGAGCAGCAGTCATCTTTACAGTGATCCCTCATTTTTCGCGGTTAATGGGGACCAGAACCTTCCGCAAAAGCTGAAAAACCACGAAGTAGGATTTGCCCCTAGGAATTTTCGTGTATACGGGTACAAGAATGTTTTAAATATGTAAACAGTATTCATACTTTACTCATTTAAGACAAAAATTACAACAGTATACGTATTTACTTAAACGTGTCAGTGCTAATTAATAAGGTTAATTACAAAACCCTATACAGTAATAAACATTAATCAACATTGCTTTCTGAGAGAGGCGAAGAGTCTTGTGTTGGTGGCGGAGGAGAGGCTCTCACTTGACTCGTAGAAGCTTTAGGCTCACTCGGAGACACTTCTGCTGGAGGCGCTGACGGTAGAGCCGGGGGTTTTACCTTGGAGAGAAACATGGTGATGGGTAGTTGTTGTCTTTGTTTTTTCTTTTCCTTCAAAATTCCCCTGTACAAGGACATAACCCTGTCAACGCGATTGCTGAACTCGACAGCTCGAACCATATTGTCATCCATGTCTTGTGCAAATTGTTGCATCACTCTTGCCATGTTGCACAATTGTTGCAGATTCTCCAGGGTAAGGCCACGCTTTTCAGTTTCTTGTCTTCCTCTTCGTTTTCTTCCTCACTTGCAGACTTTGTCATCTCAAGGAGGTCTTCATCAGTCGGTGGGTCCGAGTGGCAATCGATAAGGGCGCTGATGTCTTCTTCCGTCATGTCGACAAATCCTTCATTCCTTATGATGTGAGCCAGCCTCACCGCCTTCTCCACCGCTGAGTGATGAACTTCTTCAGGAGTGAAGCCTGGATAGTCGTGCACCACGTTCGGCCATAATTTCTTCCAGCTAGATTTTATGGTCTCACTCTT
>PVKE010053009.1:0-10167 GCA_004027555.1 Craseonycteris thonglongyai
GGTTGAGCGCTCGCTTTGAGGCCATGAGGACCGAGGATCGAATCCCGGCTCCGGCCCAGGCAGGACCCACGTGCTGAACTGGGGAGTTCCCACAGTTCGGTTCTCTAGCTGTCTCTGTCTCTGTCTCTCTCTCTATCTGTCAAAAGTAAAATAAAAATAAATATGCACTGAAGATAAAATAAATACTCTCTATAAATATTAAAAAAAAAAAGATATAAAAAAAAAACAAACAAAAAAAAAACCAAAACAATATCTCTCCATGTTTAGAATAGTATATATACAGTAGACTCTCAGTTAACTGGCACCCATGAGGTTGGTAGATGCTGGATAAATATAAGTAGGTTCTCTGTTAACAAGAACTCAAGAAACTGGCACACACAAGTAACCCGCAACATTTTTTGCCAGTTGCTTGAGATTTTGCTGGTTACTGGAGTGTGCCAGTTGCCCGAGTCCCAGTGAGCAGAGAGTTTACTGTATATATATATTCTCCTCTAAAAAATCTTTACTTTTCAGGAATTATCTTTAAATAGTTGCCTCGTTTTCCGTATCACTTTGAATTCAATAAAGTGTTCTACATAGTATAATAATGAAGTGTCTAGTATTTGAACCAAATACATTAACATAATTTTTCATTTCCCTCATAAATTGTTGGGTTGTGTTCTTCTGGCCAGCCAAGCTACTGAAGAGCCCACACCTGGGGAAAGCTCAGGGTGAATGCCTGATTTGAGCCCTTTAGTTTTATATCATGGAATTTTATTATGCCAGGTTAAAGAGAGTTTACTATAATCCTCTTGTTATTTTTCTGCATAGACTTTCTAAATGACAGTTCAGCGGCTTTTGTTTCTTACTGATACATGGTGTTGTCAACAGATACATGTTCCATGCATTTTTTAATGAGACTGACTATTCAGTAAACAAAACAAAGAGGACACACAGATGGCAAATACACATATGAAAAGATGCTCAACCTCAGTAATCATCAGAGAAATGCAAATTAAAATCACAATGAGATATTACCTCACACCTGTCAGAATGGCTATCATCAATAAATAGACTAACAAGTGCTGGTGAGGACGTGAGAATAGGGAACCCGCATGCACTGTTGGTAGGATAGCAAATTGGTGCAGCCATTATGGAAAATAGTATGGAGGCCCCTCAAAAAATTAAAAATAGAACTACCTAGGACCTAGCAATTCTACTTCTGGGTATTTACCTGAAAAAATCCAAAACACTAATTTGAGAAGATATATGCACCCCTATGTTAATGGCAGCATTATTTACAATAGCCAAAATATGGATGCAACCTAAGTGTCCATCAATAGATGATTGCAGTAAAGTACAGCATGGGGTATATAGCCAATAGTATTGTAATAACTATATATGGTGTCAGATGGGTACAAGATTTATTGGATGATGACTTTATCAGTTACATAGTCTCATCACTATGTTGTACACCTAAAACAATATAATAATATTGTATGTCAAATGTAATTGAAAAATAAAAAAATACTAAAAAAAAAATAGGTGATTGCATAAAGAAGATATGCTACATATCTACAGTGGAACATTGCTCAGCCATAAAAAGTAAAATCTCACCATTTGATACAATATGGATGGACCAAAGTGAAATAAGTCTGACTCAGACAAATACCCTATGATCTCACTTATACCTGGAACCTAAAGAACAAAATAAATGAACAAAACAAACAGACTCAAAGATACAGAGAAAAAACTGATGGCTGCCAGATGGGAGGAGGGTTGAGGGATTGGGTGAAAAAGGTGAAGGAATTAAGATGTACATATTAGAAGTTACAAAATAGTCATGGGCATATAAACTATAGCGTAGAGAACCTAGTCAATAATAGTGTAATGATTATATGTACTATCAGGTGGGTACTAGATTAATCAGAGGGGTCACTTTGTAAATTATATAAATGTCTAACCACTATGCTGTGTACCTGAAACTAATATAAAATAATGAATGTTACCTGTAATTGAAAAAAACATAATCAAAGTGTGTGTATGCAGTTCCATATAAAAGGGAAACGTTTATTGTACTGTGTTGCAATAAATATTTTATGGATAAAGAAGAAAGGGAAATATAGTAGTTATATGTTGTGTTAGACAAAGCTATGTCTAATTTTATATTCCTTTCTGAACTTCCAAATAATAATGTATCCTGGTATCATAAACTCTTGATGTAGCATCAGTTATTCAGAGGTATATTTTATATTCAGGGAGGTGCCATCTTAGAGAGGGAAAAGGTAAGGTTTCATTAGAATATTCATTTGCATTTAGTTACCATTCTCATTTAAGTGCTTTGTTTTTCCTTTTAAAAATTCCTTCATCAAATTTCATCAACCAAATGAGTTTTGTTCCTAAGGTGAATTGAAAAATAAAGAAAATAATTAATGTATTTATTCATTCTTTCATCTAAATTGTATTCATTGAGTATCTGCCTTGTACCAGATTCTGAGACCATCACAATTAATAGGCATGTGTTTGTACTTAGGCGATCTCAGTCTCGTGCAGAGAGACTGGCAAGACAACCAAAAATGACAAAACAGTGTAAGAAATATCATAATAGAGACATGCACAATTTAGGCCTTCCTAATTGCCTTCAGAAATGAGATTATAGAGTTAGGGTTGTGGTAAATATATTTGCAGGAAGGCTTCCAAGGGGTTGTGAACCATGAGTAGTCTTGAAGCAAGTACAAGATGATTAGCAATGTAGAAGAAAGAGGGTCCAAATGGAATTAGTAATTTAAAAAAATGGTGTCACAATAAAGCATAGTATATCCCAGTAACTGAAGTAGCTCAGGATGGCTGAAGTTGAGGTGTTTTGGGGGAACATGAGATGATATACAAGTGAATACCTGGTATAGACCAGATCATGAAGGGGCTGGTAGCTCACGCCAAGGACTTTAAATATATAAGGGGCTGTGAGGAGCCATTGAAGAATCTTGAGCAGAAAGGGTGGGAGTTGTATTTTAGAAAGCTTATTCTAGCATTAGAGAGAAGCATGGAAAGGAAGCCAGATTGGAGACAAAATTATTAGGTTTTAGTAAATAGTGAGATTGTAGGGCAGTAACAGTGGGCATGTTGAAAAGGTGACAAAATAGCTGAGATATTTAGGAGTAAAAATAAGCAGGACCTTGTTACTAACTTGATGTGAAGGAAAATAGTAAGTTTCCTAAAATGTGATCCTATCTTTACTTTTGTTTTTACTGGTGAGAGAAAAATTATAGCAACAAAAATAGGATTGTTGAAGCCTGAAGAGAGGATAGAGCTTAATCAGGTTGTACATGTTGGCTCTGAGCTATCCTTGGGACATTCTGGCGAATGGCTACAACTATAAGGGAGAAAAAAAGCCTAGTGGGTAAGAACACAGACAATAAAGCTGAATTTTTGGGGTCTGAATCCTATACCTACTACTGTTTACTAGCTAGGGAACACTTGAAGTACTCACCCTAGATTTGTCCATATATAAATGATTGTTATAAACATTAAATAAAATATTTCATAGAAAATGTATACCAATGCATGGCAAAAATAGGTGGTCAACATATTTTGCTGCTGTTATTGTCAACATAAAAATAGACAGTATTATGAGTATTATGTTCAAAAGAAATTGATTAGAATGATGAATTTAGAGCTGTGGATGTGTGAGTCATCAGCATATGAATGGTTTATTACTATTTTACCCAGTTATCTATCTTAGTTTTCTTTTGCTAAATAATCACTTGCTACCATATTCTTACAGACTACTTTTAAAAAACAAACACAAACATTTTTTTTTTTTAGATTTATTTTGTTTTTGACAGAGACAGAGAGAGAGAAGGGGGAGGGCCTAGAGCATTCTCTGTAGTTGAATATCATCAATTTTTTACATAGTTCATTCAATACAGGTGGGTGTGGGCCATGCAGGGCAGGAACCAGGCTAGGGTCCTCCAGCATGGGAGGAATGCCCCACTCAGGAGCTGAACCAGGGCCTCCCACATGGGAAGCTTGCCCTGGCAAGAACCAAACTGGAGACCTCTCACATGGGAAGCACACCTTAGTTCATCATATGAGTCTCCATGGGCCAGGGCTGGGATCTGATCCTTGAAACCCAGGGCTGCTAGGTGAGCACTCAACATGCTGTGCCAGCCCAGCATCCCCAAACCCAAAATTCTTGAGTCTTCTTATGAGCTGTGCATCTCTTCTGATTTTAGCTGGGCTCATTTATGTTTTTGTATTTGGCTATGGGCTGGTGAGTTGTTATGGGCTCTGATATGTTGGAAGGTTGGCTAACTATTGACTAGTTTAAAATGGTCTCAGTTATTTTTCATACATTTCTCAAATTCCTGAGGTAGGTTTCAGTATGTGCATATGGAGAGGCAGATGTACAAACAGGCAAGTTCAACTGTGCATGAAAATATATACATATTCTTATCAATCATTTTCTTACATGATGATTAATAACATCCCTTTGGCTGTAAGAAATTACATGATTGATCTCAGAGTCAGACTGGGAGGGGACTACAATGTTAGAGGACAAAGGGACATAGAAACAATGTAGGAGGCATTAATTGAGGTCATTAATTCAATCAGTCAACCAATCAATCATTGTGTCTATTGACCTAGAACCATAAAATCACACTCTGACCATAAGGTAAATTTAGATTTCTTCTTTCCTTCATAAACTTTACTCTTTCTATTACATGATCTGTTCTTCCCCCACCCCCACCTGACCTTTTTTGTATTAATGTGGAAGGTTTCTCTAATTTTAAATTAAAGGCACTTTAAGGCTTTCTTTGCTAAAAGACAACACTTAAAATAGTGTTTTGATAAAAACAATTACCAGTCTGAAATCATTCATTCCATAAAGGTTTATGGAGCATTTGTAATCTTTTAGATCTTGTCTTTGGTTTTTGGAACAGTGGTGAACAAAATAAACATGTTGCTTTATCTCATGAATTTACATTCTAGTAGGGGAAACAGACAAAAAGCAAGTAACCATAAAAACAACAACAACAACACCCACAAGATATTTTCTGCACATGATAATAGTATATGAGAAAAATAAGATAGAAAGAGTTCATCAAGAATGACTTAGGGTGATTAGGAAAGATAAGTGTTGTGAGCTG
The DNA here is from genome assembly GCA_004027555.1 of Craseonycteris thonglongyai. Taxonomy (NCBI): domain Eukaryota; kingdom Metazoa; phylum Chordata; class Mammalia; order Chiroptera; family Craseonycteridae; genus Craseonycteris; species Craseonycteris thonglongyai. The sequence continues at coordinate 5,130 of PVKE010053009.1, forward strand.
AGACATTCAGGATGGGTCTCAGTCATGCAGAGATCTAGGGAAAGAGTATTCTTAGGTGGAGAGAGAAAAAAGTGCTGAAGACCTGGGATGAATACAAGCTTAGTTCATTGGAATATCAGGAAGCAAATTTGATTGCTGAGGGATGATGGATGAATATAAGAGGAGAAGAGGTCAGACCTTTGGAGCCTCGTATACTGTGGTAGTATTTATTGCAAATACCAAGGGAAGCCATAGGAGAATTTTAATCAGGGGAGGAAAATGCTATGATTGTTGAGTGGTGAAGCTCATTGAGATTCACTAACGATTACACCTCTGCCTTTTGGGCTGGAACCCTCATCGACCTGGAGCAGATGATCCATACATAGAATTCAACTCTGTTGGTACAGTGGTTTTCTAGGCACTGCCAGTTTAAAATTTAATTTCTCTAGCTAAACTATTTAGATAAGTTACACTGTTATCACTATCTCAGTTACTATTCACAATTTAATACTTTTTCTTAAATCTCATCCTCATCAGAAAGCTCCCAATGTTTTATATTTCACCCATCACCTATAGAGTGAAAATTGTTTACAAGTAGCACAGGAAAGTTGGAGAAAATGGAAATGATTCTTTCTGATGTGTATTGTAGTAAGTTCACTACCAGGCCTGTCTGCTGGTATCCTCCCTGTGGCTCTGCTGACTCAATTCTGAATCTCTAACCTTCACACCCAAAAGCCCCCTGCTGTTGGAATATCTAGGAGGTATGCTCATTTTTAACTACCCATTTCTCAGCAGCAGGCCTATTCTTCATTATCAGCTGGTAAGACACATTGGCCCCCCTAAGTGGTGTCTTGGTTGGGGGTGTAGGAATAGGGAGGAATGGTGGGGGAAGGGATAGTTGAAAGAGAGGACTTGTAAATTTGCTGTTTGCCATTAATAGCTTACTTTATCTCACTGAAAGCCTAGGAATTACTGGAAAACCAAAAACTGTTCTCCAAGCAACTAAGGAAAACCTTTGTCTTGCTCAAATTAGTTTCAACATTTTGCCTTCCTTCTACACTTGACTCCCAGGCTTTAGCAGCTTAACTCTATGCTCATTGATATACAGTGAAGCAAACTAGTTTTAAGTTTAGGACCGTACCCTGACCCCAGTTCAGGAAATGTTATCTGGTGATTGGTAGAATATCAAGGGAAGACTCATGTACAAACTAGACTTCACAATGAAAAGAGATATTTATCAAGATAAAAACATAGGTGTGAAGGATGCAATCCTCTTCCAGGAGAAAGTTCAAAAAATTCTAATGCTCCAAAGACGTTTTTCTACTAGAAAAATCCTCAATCCATCCAGATTCTTTTATTCATCTTCTCCTGCAGGTAGGGGAGGTCCAAAACATTCTTTTTCTGGTTTCATCAATTGCCCCTGTCTACCCAAGAAAATACCTAATTCAGTTTAGCCATTTGCATTTATTTTTTTCACTGAAAACTAGCCTAAGAATTGTCACAAGAAAGAAATGCAAATATCAAGTTATTGCCACAAATAAATACTTCATATGCTATACTGTTATATATGATTTTTAAGTGATAGATATTCATGCTGTGTGAACAGCAGCTTGTGGGGTGGTAGAGTTGGGTGGTGGGGTGGAGGTGAGGAGCATGTAGGCGCAAGGAAAGGGGTTAAGAGGCCATTATGGAGAATTAAATAAGAGAATAAATTGGGCTAATCAAAGCTATCTTGTATTTTCTTTCATAGAGTACCTAGAAGAGAGATGGGTACATTATAAGAATAGAACCTTTCTTTTTCTTTTGGCTTATCACTTTTGAGGGAGTAGCTGAATCTTATCTAAGCTGTAGGTGTACCCTCATGAAGAGCAAGGAAACTTGTACTGGAAAAAAAATTATAGGAGTTTAGAGATGTCTGGAGCATTAACTTTATTATAGAGTTATACTATCTAGTAAAAGTATTAATGTTAAATGGTTTTAAATAAAGCATTTCTCAAAAGGCCTGTGAAATTTTAGACTAGACATTTGATGGTAGAATTATATTAGTTTAAGTAGGATATAATGTCTGAAAGAAGAGTGAGTAAATCTAGTATTTGAGATATAAATATATAAGCAATTGCTAGTTAGTTAGCATCTCTAAGTAGATGGACTTAACAGTAATAATTTTTAAAGAGTCTTTAAATTTTGATTATATATATTTCTTAGGACAGTTATATTATATAAATATTTTTATTTGAAAATGTCAGTTGATTTTTATAGGACAAATAGATGGTAATAGTGTTTCTATTTCAATAAATCAAAAAGCTAGGTCATTTAAGTCTAGGAGGCAAAGTCAGAGAATAATAAAATAGAAATGCTTTACCTTTTAAAAAAATGGAAAGAAAATGTAATTACTATTTTAATTTGAGCTGATGCATTAAGTCAATGTCCAATAATTTTGGTTTCAAACTTATCTAACAACATCTGGTGTCAAATTCAATTTTTTAGTATACAAGTGCAGCGAGAAATGAATTTGAGATCAAACCTCATTGTGATGAATGCTGGTGTCTGTGAATGCTGGTGTCTAAAGCCCTGGAAGGGCCTCTTAAAAACAGAGCTTTATTGACCTTTTATATATAATTTTTTATGCTAAATGTAATTCAGTTTGAAAAAAATCTCTGTATTTTCTAATCTCACTTCCAATTTGTATCTTAGTGTCTTTTTATAATGTAAAAATATGTAACAGTTTAGATTAGCACAAGTGAATCCTATGTCTGTATACATCATTTTACTTTTTGCTTGTAAAGTTTGTCTCTTATATGGAACATGTATTTTTATCATGGTTTTGTCCATTCTGCCAATCTCTGCTTCTGGCTGGAGATTTAAAATAATGACCTTATTCTTAATGTAACTACCAATTATGCGGGTTTTATGTCTGCCAATTTGTCTTTGTTTTCTGTTTTAAATCATTTTTCCTTTATTTACTCCATTATTGCTTTTTCTTATAGTATATAGGTATTTTACAAATGTGCCATTTAATTCCTTGTTTAATGTATATAAAAATATATATTTTGTATTTTTAATGATAGTTCTTAGGATTAAAGTTAACATCTTAACTAAAAACAATCCAATTTGAATTAGTACTTAATAAATTTCTAAAGTGTACAGATAACTTTGCTTTATTCTGTGTAACTACATTCTCTCTTTTTCTTTGGGCTATTATCATGTATATTATACTTTTGAATATTATAAGCCCTTCAACACAGATTTAAAATTATTGCTTTATGTAATTATATTATAAATCACAAGAGGGAGAATTAATGTATACAAGAGCTGTCCAGAAAGTATTCAGTCACGTGATATGGAAAATAGAGGCATTAATGGCTGGATTTTTCTGGACAGCACACATACACACACAAACACATACATGTGGGGTAGGTGGGGAGAGTGACAGAGAGAGAGAGAGAGAGAGATTTCTATATCTGTGTGATAACTTATACTGATATTCTTAATTATTTATACAGAATCTAATTACAATCTAATATTTTTTCATTTTAGCCTGAAAACCTCCCTTTTTTTTTTAACATTTTTAAAATTGTTTTTGACAGAGACAGAAAATGACAGAGACAGAGACAGAGAGAGACAAGACAGAGAGACACAAGACAGAGACAGAGAGAAAGGTGGGGGCCCAGAGCAATCTTCGTAGTTATACATCATCAGTTTTCTGATATGGTTTCATTCTACACAGGTGGGCAGGGGCTGCGCAGGGTGGGAACTGGGTTAGGAACCTCCCGCATGGGATGCACGTCCCCTCAATCCAGGGGCTGAACCAGGGTAGGAGGGTGAGAACCCAACTGGGGGCCTTTGACATGGGAAGCACACCCCATTTCATTATATGAGTTTGCATTGGCCAGGGCCGGGGTTCAATCCTTGGTCCCCAGGGCTGCAAAGGGAATGCTTAACTCACTGAGCCATCCCAGCTTCTCTAGTATTTCTTGAAAGACAGTTCTGCTAGCATCAGATTTTCTAGCTAAGATTCATTTCATCAGTACCTTAGAATATGTCATCCCACAATTACTAATACTAGTTAACCATGTATGTGTGGTTTTATTTCTGGGCTCTTGATTATATTTCATTTGTATGTGTGTCTGTTTTTGTGCTGGTACTCTTTTGATTCATGTCGCTTTGTAATATAGTTTGAAATCAGGAAATGTGATGACTCCTACTTTGTTCTTTTTCAAGACTGGTTTAGCTGTTTAAGGTCTTTTATGGCAGGGGTGGCCAACTTTTCTGTATATAAGATCTACTTTTTATCTTAAAAGTGTGTTGCAATCGACTTGTTGTCATAGGCGTAGTCTAAGGGGGAAGAAGGGGTGTGAAATGCATACTATGTTTATACACCGTGTTTCAGTATAAGGTGCATTCCAGCGAGGTATGGGTAGATAAGTAAAATATATGTTCAAAACTATTTTTTATTTTCTAAATCACTTATTAAGTTTTCGAGATATAGGCTCATGAAGAAAATAAATTTCCAGACCCAACTTTTGATAGCAGCATTCCGTACATGCGGTACCTAAAAAACTTGATTTTCCGACACTTTTTCAAGATAGATTTTTACTAACTTAAAATGCAATTTAATTTTTTTATCAACTGCAATGTATAAGTTGTTGGACTATTTGTTCGTAAATATGAAAAAGTTGTTATAAAAATGCACAGTATGGCTGATAATTTGATTTCAATATTTCACTTTCATTTTTTTTGGGGGCCATGAAAATTTATCATGAAAGAATAATATGACTTATTTTTTGCTAATCTATCAATAGCTCGCTGAGTACACCTCGTACTGAAATATAGATAAATGGCTTATCTACCTACGTAAAAAACAACAACAATAATTATTTAAAGGGCCAAAAAACTCACGTCCAGGGGAATTAAAAGAACATGGATAATTATTAACAATATTTATTAATTCAAAGTAGCTACAGATAAAGCCAGATTTAGAATTTACTTTGTTGCCTTAACATTAATGGGAAGACTGAGTTTGCATGTCTCTAACCAAGGAATCATAATTAGGTGTATA
>PVKE010053010.1:0-10166 GCA_004027555.1 Craseonycteris thonglongyai
AAAGTTTTATGACATTTATATACCACAGATATTGAGGTATGTTATATAAATGTTAAAAAGGAGTTTTACTTTAAAATATCTTCCCCTACTAAAACATTTCTCTAGTAGTGCCTTAGAGCATTTCAAAATATATTGCAATTTATAAATATTTGCAATGTAAACATTTTTAGGAAAAAATCTACTTCAAAGAAATGTATGAAAGGAACAAAGGGTTACTGATCTCATGTAGAATTATAAATTTGCAACTCTAAATGTGTTGATTTTATGACATCATTTTTTCAGACTATATTTTAGTGTAGTGCTTTATTTTTTTTAATTTATGTTTTTTAAAAAAAATTTTGGTACCTTGTTTATTACCAGTTAGAAGGATTAACTGCAATTGATTTCTTTGAATACCCTTTAGTTGTTAGGTCATAACTGAGCCTTTTCTCAATATACACCCTTTGGGCTGGTTAATTACACCACTTGTTATATTCTGCACACCCTGGGGAGAACTCACTTTCTTACCAGTGCTGCCTCCTCCACCTGCACAGCGGGTACAGCAAGTGAAGTGAAGTGAAGGAGAAGACATTGCAGGTTTCCCTTAATTAATTCCCTAATCTACTGCTGTTTGTGTTGAGAAAAATCAATCATGACCCAGCTACTAAAAGGAAAACTAGTTCAGTGTGAAATTTCAGTGAATTTAAGAACTGAGTGAACAACTGCAAAGACCTAAAAGTGTCTTTATTCAAGAATTATAGATTTCTTTAGAGTCTTATCTGTTATCTGCATGTCTCAGCTATTTTGATGGTATATTGTTGAAGGTTATAGTGGCACATTATTTTTCTTAGATTTTACAAGTAATTATTTACAAGCAAACATAATATATGATATAAAATATCCAAATTATATTGTATGTTTTATCTGTATAAGTAGGGTAATGCTCTGAATTCTATCTATTGATTGATCCATCAAATGATGCAAATACAAAATATAGATTTATGTATGTACATATATATGGAGAGAGAGAGAGAGATGAATAGTAAGGGACATTGAGCAGTCTATTCAAAACTTTGCACTGAAACTAAGAAAAAAATGGACTTTGAACTTTAAAAAGTGTTGATCGATAAGTGAGAAAAGAAATTTTTTTCCAATACCATAAAACGTAGGTCAAAATGAGTGAGTGTGCTCAGAATGCTCTATTAGGCTTTAGGGAAGAAGCAATAATAGATATGGTCTTAAAGATAGGCAGAAAATTTTTATGAGTGAAGAAAAGAATGTTCCTCTTCATTTAAGGGTCGAGAGAAGAGACTTGAGCCAAAGTAAATGAATAAAAATTCCCAGTTGCACCCTAGGAAAGGAGTGTTATGAAGATCTGTGTTGGAGATAAGATTGGAAAGGTGATTTTGGTCCATTATAAAGGCCAGAGAACTTCATGCTCACTGCTAGAGGCAATAGAAAAAATGTGAAAGTCTTGTGTAAGAATGTGGTTTAGATGAACATGTCTGGCGGGAATGTGTAGATGCACTGAGGTATGGAACAGTTTATTTGAACTATTATTGCACTTGAGGACTTGAACTATGCGATGGCAGTGGAAGGTAAAAAGAAAGTTGAGGTGATAGTGGCATAATGGAGGAAAATAATGAGGAAGACATACTTCGAGTAGTCCGAATGTCTGGGTGGTTGATCACCTTGGGTCTTAGTAGTAACACAGGCCTGACACAGTGTAGAAAGTAAGTAGATGTGGAATGAATGAATGGAACGATGAAATTGAAGATAAAACCAGCATTATAACCTTACACAACCAAAAAAGATAATTCTATCATTTAGAGAAAAGGAGGCTTTGCGACATAAAGCTGGTTTATGGGATAAAATATAATAATTTAAACATGCTGTGTTAGAAATAAAGACATTTTATCTAAAAGAAAATATTCAGTAAGCAATACAAGTGAGGAGAGAATTTAGGGCTATAGAGAAAGTCTGGGAACTGTTTGTATAAAGACAATAGGTGAAGTCTTGGGACTGGATAATACACTCAGCAAAGAGAATAGAAAGAACATAGTCAGAATTAAATTTAATGCAGTTACCACTGATGTTCATACTGCACACCAGCAGTTACATGATCTTATGTAATTGTCAATATACTCTTGTGAGACAGGCTTTAGAACCTCACATGGAGAGGATGAGAAAGGTACCATGGCCTGTTGAGGATTACAGGGTTTGTGAAAAGTACAGCCAGCTTTCTGTCTCTCTGGGCACAGTAGCTTTAGAGTGCAGACCCAAGGGGGAGATACTGGAGCACATGATCAACCATCATCATTGAGACTCTCAAATGTAGTTTGGTTTGGCTGGTTTTGACTTCAAAAGCAAATAAAAAGCAGATCATGTTTTATACCTATTCTCACTGACTGTTCATTTCTCTGCTAAAATGTTCTGTTCTGGTTGGAACTTTCTGTGTATTTTCAGTCATGAAATGTGTGACATTTCAGGTCAAAATGAGTCGTTAAAATGACTTATAAGGTAAAATGTAAATCTTTTCTCAGCAAGAGGTTTATTTATACATTTTTTAAAAGTAATTAAAGGCTCTACATACATTAGAATTTCTTTCTTCTGATGTGCATTTTTATATTATTAAAAAAATAATTTTCTTTTCTAGCTATCCATAGGAGGAAAGCATATATGTACTGAATTATACTTACAGTTACCTACATCTTGGATTTTTAAGTCTTTTACTCATTACTATTATCAAACAATGAGGAAATGAAAAAAATCCTAGTCCAAATTTATAGCAATATATGTACTAAAAATAGCAAGATGTCACATTCTTACATACAGAGAGTGTTACTAAGAAGAACTTCTAATGGTCCTTTGAAAGAGGTGAGGACCTAAAATCAAGGAGAGAGTGATTTGGAGAAAGCCTTGATTAGTTCAGGGGTGGGAGAATTTAAGCTCAAATCAACTCTGCCACAAGAATACTGCAACTCCTGGGCCTAGAGATTTATTTTTTTATCAAGTGAAATTTTAATATCACTGCATTTCTTTTAATAGTTTATTGAAGTGAGGTATCTTGATTTGTCAAAAAAATTACTTTATAATTTTTCCCATATTTCTCTCCTTCCCTGATTATAAACATATCTATGACAAAAGCCAGTATTTCATCTTTGAATCTACAATTGTCCAGCATAGAACTTTATAGATAGTAAGGGCTACAAAATACATATTTGTTGAAGGCATGAATGAATGAGTCAAAAACTAAGGTGAAGTTCTGAGAATGCTAAGCTACATGACATCAAAGTGTCATTTATATCCTATATTTCCCCAAATTTATCTTTTATCCTAAAACAAAGCTCACATGATCTGTGGTTCTTTTTTTCTCTTCATCACTCGCCTCTCTAACACATACACAAAGCAGAAAAATAAAAAAGTTGACAGGGAAAATGAATCACAGATAACACAAGTCTAAAGTTTGATTGAGTTGATCAGCTGGGTTAAGTAAATTAGAAAAAATAGTAAAAACTAATCAAATGGTGAAACAGCAGAGTTTTTCTCTGCAGACTATAATTTTACTGCTTCAACCATGTTGTAGCAAAGGATGATTAACAAAACAAGTCCCAAACCATGACTGCAACTCATTAATGTTTAAAGAAATCAATTTATTGGTTGGAGTGGCTTTTTAGAAAATTAACAAATACAAGAGCAATGAAGTAAAGCGAAGAAGTGAAAGGAGAAAATTCATGAAACTCGATACACTTATATATGTATAGAGTCTAGGTCGTGATCACACAGGTCCATGATAAAAAAGATTGAAAAACACTGATATACAAGGATGCTAAAATAAATTATGCTTTTAGAGTCACGAGATTTGTTTATTTATTTATTTTTCTAGGCATAGAGAAAAGGCACAAGAATTTTCTTCCAGTCATCTTTGGCAAATCATATATAAGCTCTGATAAGTTATTAACAGACCAATTTCGTAATTGGTATGACATGGTATGACTATAAGTCTAGCCTGACCATAGAAAAGACACTGCTTTTCATGTGGCAGTTAAAAAAAAATACTGTAAAACATTGCTAGTTGCAGAGAAGGTCAGTTCTGTAACAGAAACGCGCATTCAAGAACATATTGAAAGAAAAGCGCTTTCATTACTTTCTCATCACTTGGCTCTCAGCTGACAGGGAAAGGCTTAACACATCCGTTAAGTGCTTCACGGAGTAATTTGGAAAGCACTACAAGGAGCACACTTATTGTTCGAATGCAAATTGTGGCTAGAACGACTTAACAAGAATTTATTGACCTTTACTGCAAAAAATGTTCATTAATTACCCTTGATTTTCTTAGAAGACCCATTTCCACACAGCTTGCTATTAAATGTGCTATGCCTATGCTTTATTTATGATTTTCTTATTTATATTAACAGTAGTTAATTAGCTCCTGTGTGCATGTATTTGTTCATTCGTTCACCTTTATTTAATTTTGACGATTTCCCGGTTTTGTGCTAGATGCCAGGGAAGAAGGAGATAAGGTTTCCACCTTCGGGAAGTTTGCTGTATCTATACTCAAGTCAAGAGAGTTTCATCTCTTTTGTTTCAGGGAAAAAGATATTTTGTTCTTCTTCTTACTGACCTTTACTATATGTATCCCCTGTGGATTTGTTCTGCTCGCTTTTCCCTTCTCTCTTCTCCCTCTCTCTCTCCCTCCCTCTCTGTCTCTCTCTTCCTTTCTCTCTCTCTGTATTTTACTATGTGATTTCATCCACATATGTAGCTTCAATTACTACACAATGACTGATGACTCTAAAGGTAATGTCTAGTGAAGATTCATCACCAAAGATTCCAAAGTGCATTTCCAGTTGCCCACTAGATTCACTACCTTATTCTAAGAAACACAATTGAGAATAAAATCAGACCTGCTTTTCAGCTTGAGAAAAAGTTTTAATTAATGAAAATAGATTTATCTACTGTTTTTTAAATAAAGATTTACTTTATTGTTTTTGACAGAGACAGAGAGAGAGAAAAGCAAGAGAGACAAAGAAAGACAGAGAGAGAAGGGGAGGCCGCAGAGCAGTGTCCATAGCTGTATATCATTAGTTTTCAACATAAAGTTTCACTCTAAGGTGGGTGCAGGCCACACAGGCTTGGAACTGGGCCCGGAGCCTCCTGCGTGGGAGGCACTCCCCTGCAAGTTGCAGGGCCTCCCACATGGTGGGCTCGCTCCAGCGGAAACCAAACTTGGGGCCTCCCACATGGAGAACACATCCCAGTTCAGCATATGGGTCCACACGGGCCAGTGCCAGGACTGGAACTCAGTCCTCAGACCCCAGGGCTGCAAAGAATGTGCTCAACTCGCTGAGCCATCTCGGCATTCCCAGATTCATCTATTATTATTTGTACAATAATAAATGATTATCAATTCTAAATGAGTCCTGAGATACAGATACATGTTAAACACACTCTCCTATTCCATGTATTCCTCATGACAACTCAGTGTGGAGGTATGATTGTTATCTTAATTCTATGGAAAAGTAATTTGTTTTAGAGAAACTAAGTTATAATTTCCCCAATGCCACCCACATATTTCATATTTAGCCAGTAACACAGGACTAATTACAACCTAAAATCATTTTATTTTTAAAAACCTCACTGTACTGATCTCAAATATAAATTCCTTTCTTAAAGCATTCTGCAGAATCTGTGTTCATCTCATTAAATACCTACAGGTAAATATATGTTGTTTATCCTCCTGCTTTGCCATCTAAAATCTAAAACACAAGAAATATGAGGAAAGGCTTTGAAATCAAGTTTGTTCACACAGTGAGTGGAAGATATGGGAATTAATGCAAACTTTGTAACACACATTAGAAAGCATAATGAAACAGAGAGCAGGCTATAAAAGTGAAATTTTAAAACTTTAACTCTAACTTCTTATATGTTTCAAATTTTAATAAAATTCTAAGACAGGCTATAATGTTAATATACCTATTTGATAGAATATAATTTTTCTAAACTCAGTTAGCAAAAGTAAGTAATTCTCCAAATCACTAAGAGAACTTGCCTTTCTCTTTTCAGTATTCATTTTAAATGAGCATCCTTAAGAACTATTTACTATTAGTATATTATGAAGCTACAACCGTTTCATGTTCTGTTATCTGTGATGGCAAAATAAATTATCATTGAACAATTCATTCATTTTTCCCTAAAATGAGAGCTAACTGCTGAGACAGCTCCCATGAATAAGCAGATAATATGGGTTTCAAATAAGAGAAAAGAGCAATGCCAATATGTCAAATGCCTTACAAACTTAAGCAAAGTAAGATAATTTTGTTCCTGGACAATCATAAGGTCACGGAAAGAAACAATATTAAATTGATTGCTTAAGGTCAGTCTAGTGAACTAGGTTTTTATTCTTGTGGATTCATATCTATCTCCTGATCCTATGAACTCTCTCACAGGGTCACAGAGAAAAGAGTCTTATCCCATGTTGTCGACAAATCAAAAATACAAAAGTCCCTAAAGAAGTAACACTAAATGACAAAATAAACAGGAAGGAGATAAAATGATAAATGTTAAAGTTGAATAAACTCTTTGGGTGATAAATGTTAAAGTCATTTATGGAAAAGTTTTTAGTTATTTTTGAAGACCAAAGCAAAATGACACAAATCTTCACAATTTATCCCAGAAGTGATAGACATAGGAACATATGAAGTAGCTAAATATAAGCTTTTTTTCAGTATTTGTATTACTTTTATTGCGCCCCAAAAACACTATTAAAATTCTTTAATTTATACTATCTCCTATGTGTTGGTTCCGGAATACTCCAGGCCAGTCCTGGTTGATCTTCCTATGCTCATTTATCCATTTTAGCAAACATTCTGTCTCTTGTTGCTGCAGTCAACATTCTAGGTTTAGACTGAGAGTCTCTGGGTGATGTCTGCTGTTGTTTGATTATTCAGACTGCCACAGGCTATGGGCCAAAAGCTCATGAGAACCAGCTTCTGCTGCTTAAAGCACAGAGCTAGACATCTCCTAGGTTCTCACTAACAATTTTCAGGGCAGCTTAGTGTGTAACCCTCTGACTATGTCTACATTGTGTAACCAAATTATTCTTAGATAAGAGGTTTTGTGCTTCCTGACTTGCTTCCTCATGTTTGCCTTTCTTGAGGCTTCAACACATGATCTCATTTGTGCTGTATGCAGTAATACTATGTTATCAACTTGAAATGTGTTCTAAGAATAAGTGACAATACATTTCTTTGAAATCAGTTCTTGAGTATATTTTTGAAAATAATGAATTTAGATACTGGTTAGTAAATGAGAAAATCCTGTTGTCCTGTCTGAAGTAGTTTGTCACCTAAAACTAAAAAAAAAAAAGAAAAGTTATAAAAGTTGTTATAGCATGAACTGGCTAACACTGGATTTCTAAAACCATTATAACATCAAATTACGTTTAAAATGCAAGCATTCAATTTCATAAAAGTTTACATTTTTCTTTTTAACGATTACTTTTAATAATTTATTATGTCTTCATATCCAAAATGTTCGTCATAATTCTCATATGCTTTTGAAATTCCTAATACTTACATTTAGAAAACAATTACCTACTCAATAGTTATGGTCTTTAGAATAAATTTGAGCCCTCACATATAAACAGTTATCTTTTACCACCTATACACATTTGGGGTTGTGATTATTACTTTTTAAAAACCTCATTCATTTGAAAATCTGGTTATTGGAGATGAACTTATCCTTAGAAACATTCTTCTTTGAATCCCTATACTGTTTTAAAATCAAGTTTCGGGGAAGCCGGGATGGCTCGGTGGGTTAGGCGCTCACTTTGCAGCCCCGGGGACCGAGGATCAAATCCCGGCCCCAGCCCTTGTGGACCCATGTGCTGAACTGGGGAGTGCCCCCAGTTCAGTTCTCACCGGGGCGAGACCCCGGCCCAGTTCCTGCCCTGTGCAGCCCCACCCACCTGTGGAATGAAACTATGTGGAAAAACTGATGATGTGCAACTATGGAGACTGTTCTGGGCCCTCCCCCTTCTTTCTGTCTCTGACTGTATCTCTCTCTCTCTCTGTCGAAAACAATAAATAAATCTTTAAAAAAAAAAAAAAATCAAGTTTCATGAGCTAATCAGACAGTTCAAATCATTATCTCCCCAATTCATTGGTCAAGCAGTTGTGGTTCTGCTATCCAGCCTCTGTTCTCTGTCTTTTTTTTTTTAAGATTAATTTTATTGTTTGAGAGAAGGTAAAAAAGAGAGAGAGAGAAGGGAGGAGGGCCCAGAGCAGTTTCCATAGCTGTACTTCTTTAATTGTGACATGGTCATTCCACATGGGTGGATGTGGGGTTATATGAGATGGGAAACAAACTGAGGACCTCTGACATGGGAGGCAAAAACCTTTGCTGCCAAGCATTCCCAGCGATTACCAGTTACACTGAAATTCAGCATAAAAGTTTGCATGTCTAGGGCCAGGAATATGAACCCTGGACCTTGTGATTACGAGACAAGCCCTCAACCACTGAGCTATCCTGCATCCCCCATTATTCTATCCTCTGAGCATATTCCCTTTACTGCATCACTGAAAACAAAACTGACTCCATTTTAAAGGTATCTCTTTGTAACTTGCATGACAACATTGCAGAAGAAGGTAATGTAAAAATATGGAAGACAAAGCCAATTTCTAGCCAAGAAAGATGAATTCATTTGAGAAGTTCAAACTAGATATGCTTTTGGCTACCACTACTGTTGATAGCTGGATTTATTCATATTTAGTTCTTCAAAGAAAAAGGATTACTACCACTTATCTAGCAAGAACTACCTACGTTATGGGTGCTTCATACATATCATCAGAATTTCCAACACATTTTATCAAGGTATATTGTAGTTATTTCATAGGTGAGGAGATAGGCTCAGCTAGGTCTAAGTAACTTGCTCAAAATCACAGTTAGTAACTTGTTGAGGTAGGAGTCAGCTCTAAAATTGTATTGTTATAGAGGCCAACCTCAAAAGCACTCTTGTTCACTTGACAATATTTGAGAAGTGGCTACTAAGTTATGTTAGGAAGGTTTCCCAGAGAAACAACACCAATAGTAGATATATAGATGATTGATAGAGAGACTGATCAATAGATGATAGATATAGAGATACATACACATGTACATATAGATATATAGAGATAAAAATATAGAGAATTATATAGCTATGGAGATACTGATAGATAAATGTACACAATAGATATACATATAGATATCGAGAGAGAGAGAAAGAGTGATAAATTTGAAGGAATTGGCTTACGTGATTATGGGGGCTGGCAAAGCCAAAATCTTCAAGTAGGTACACAGGCTGGAGTTGATGTTGCAGTCAGAGCTGAAGACAATCTGGAGAAAGAATTCCCTCTTCCTCAGGATATTTCAGTCTTTTCTCTTCAGACCTTCAACTGATTGGATTAAGCCCGCCTACATTATGAGGAGTAATCCGCTTTACTCAAACTCTATGGATTTAAGTGTTAGCCTTATCTAAAATAAATCTTCACTGTAACATCTAGACCAGGGGTTCCCAACTTTTTTTATACCCTAGGGCACATTCTAAAATATCGGTAGGGCAGCGGGCACCAGGTATTTCTAAGGATATTTATTATTGAACAAGAATAAAAAATAATAAACAAAAATAATTTTAAAATAATAAATTTATTGTACAAATTATATACACACAAAGAAACATATATACAAAACAAATAAAAAACACACGTATAATAATCATTTAAAAAAACATAAAAGAAAACATAAAAAAAACCAATCTGTCAGTGTGATCTTTGGCATTGCATTTCATCGGCCAGTGCCTCATAATTAGGAGAGTATGACGACAACCCTGTTAGCAAACAATTATTAAAATGCTCATCAGTAAGTTGAGATCTATATCGTGATTTTATTAAATTCATGTTTGAAAACAAAGATTCGCATAAATACGTTGACCCGAAAAACGATTTGATTTTAAATTTTTTTTTATCTTTTCACATTTATAGAGAGAAATTATCTTTTTGTCTTCAGTGCATAGTTATTTCTATTTTACTTTTTGACAGATAGAGAGAGAGACAGAGACAGAGACAGTTAGAGAACCAAACTGTGGGAACTCCCCAGTTCAGCACGTGGGTCCTGCCTGGGCCGGAGCCGGGATTCGATCCTCGGTC
>PVKE010053011.1:0-10166 GCA_004027555.1 Craseonycteris thonglongyai
GAGGCTATAGCTACAGGCACAAAAACATACTGAACAAAGGACGCTGTTGATGGCTCTTTGAATGAAGAGACTCAGAATTTAGAAAATCTTACGGGCCACTGGGTTCAGGACCCTTTGTTCTGGGTGTATTCTCTTCAGCATACAGTCAAGACTCTTCAGATAACAGACTCTCCACATATACACCTTTGAGGAGTATATAGTCTTCATCATACATCTCTTGCCTAAGACGCTGCTAACTCAGCGTGTGCCATGTCCCTGATTAACACATAAAGTGTTGTTAGGATCATCTCAGAATGAAACATAACTTAGCAAGGTAAGTCTACTGACTCTAGAAAGAAAAGGCACCGAGTTCACACCAACAAAATAATGGTTTGTGATTGTCTTCTCACTTTGGGGTGTAGACCAGACAGTATATGCTTGCGCCTTCAGAATAGAAATTGTAGGCTATGTAGTTATACAATATTCACACATTTAATTTATATCACAAATGACAGATGTTGTCAAATGAGTAAATTCATCTAATCAGTGGCTCAAAGAAGGACAGCTGTGAACAGTGAAATTACTCATAGATTACCAGGATTCCATCTTGGCTCTCCCACCTCATACAAGCTGTGTGACCTTAGGTAAGTTACTGAACTTTTCTGTTTCTAAAACTTCTCATCTGCTAAATGTCAGCTGTAAAAAAACACCAAAACAGTCTGATCTGTAGATAAGCTGGAAAGATTGAGGTACTGTAAATAGTGAAAACAGCACCATACCCTGTGGATGGCAGCTGTACCATCCATGGTGGTTGTAATCAGAGTTGTTACATCATAGGCGTCACTTTTGTGAAGCCTGTCTCCATTTCACTGCTTCTATAGAGGTCTCAAAGACTAGTGCTTGACCCCTGCCTCAGGGGGCTCACTATCACAAGCCACAAATCCCTATCTGTACATTCTTTTCTAAAAGTCCATATCATTAAGATGTTCAAATGCCATTTTGTACTCAGATTCAGAGGATTATATTTGGGATCAATTGTCAGAGAACCAAAACTCTCAAATTGTTTTCAGATGGTGATGAGGGGGTTATGACCACATTTATAAGTGTTCCTTCCTATGATTAACAGCCTGGTTGACAGGGTGGCTCATGAGCCTTGAGGGGACAATTTGTGGTCACCTGCTGTAATAATCCGGGGATGAAATCCTGCTTTTACAACATTCTTGAAGGTCTCTGACCTACCAAGGGAATGGGCTGCAGGTGTAGGCACCTGCTTGGAAGTATATCTTGTCAGGCTGGAGTGGGATCTCCATCCCCATACAGCTCTTCTCTCCAGAAGTTATCAGGCCTACGTGTGCAGACCTCAGGGTGGCAAAACATTTGCAGGACAATGGGAACCCATGCCTGCTTTGGACAGTTCTGATAGAAACTTAAAGTGACACAGATACCTTCTCCTCATGGTGCCACCACGTTGTCTCTGGCCTACAACCTTTCTTGACTTCACACATTTGTTGTCATTCATTCATGCCTCTCCTGGGCCTACTTTCTTTGGGTTATAATTCTTGGTTCTTTCTTTGTAACTTCGTGATAAAAAGCTATTACGTTCTTGTGGCATCTTGGACTCTCCAATGACCATATTTTAGTTAGTCATTTAGTATGTGACATGAAGAAGTAAGTTCTATACACCCAAGTGCATTTTGACCAAGGTATGAGTATTATCCTCCTTTCTAAGTATTTCATCTCCATTAATGCATACAAAATTAAAATTTTTGAAATTTGAGTTTCATGGTTTCAAATGTTATTATTTGCTCATTCTAGAAACAATCAACAGTTCCTCCTCTTGCCTCATTCATTCTCCACATATTGCTCTCAAATGATATTCCTACAAACTCAAACGCAGATATTATAATATTTGACACCATCTTATAGTACTGGCTGTCTCTTTGATGGTGTCTTATAATAAGGTCCATTACTAGATTATAGGCTTATTGAGTGTAGGTAATCAGACTCAGAAATACTCACTGAATATGTATCATGCATGTGCTAAGCACTGACATACATATGACCTTATATTCCTTTCACAATGACAAAGAAAACCAGTCTTTAGACATGTTAAATATCTTATAGCACTGTGAGCAAGAAACAGAGTCAAAACCTGAATACATGTTTTCTTCAATCTCAGTGTCTTTACTTATAGTTAATATATTTTTATTTTGAAATATTTTAAACAGAAAAGTAGAGAGTAATATAATATATACTTGTGCCCTAAAATACCAAATTAGTGACAGCTGTAAAATATCTGGGAATGTTATCTTTATTTTTTGGGGGGTGGTGGTGGTGGTGGTACATTGCTAACCTTAATTTCAATCATTGTTACTGATTTATCAAGAGTTTCTATTTCTTCTTAGGTCAATGTGGCATATTCACAAGTTTTTCAAAAATTCATTCATTTCATTTAATTTTTTTAAGTAGCTGTGTAAGGTTTTTAACAACATTCTCTTAATCTTTTAATATTTAATATGATTTATGTAATTACATCCCACTTATTTATATCAACATTGTCTATTTATACCTTTGTTTTCTTTTTCTCTCATTTCATCATTCTTCTTAAAAGGTTTGTGTTTTAGAAAATTCTTTTACAAAGTAAAAACTTTGGAGTTTATTGATATGATCTATTGTTTCTTAGATTCCTATTTAATTTCTTCTGTCTAGCTTACATAAGTTTGGCCTCTTAGTATCTCTAGTTATATGAGTTAAATGTTTAAATGATTTATTTGCCCTCACAGATGGTAGAAGATGTTAAACTTACATTGTCATTCATTTCTAAGTATTTTATAATTTTAATCTCCTTTTTAATCTTACAAATTATGTAGGAATTCATTTCTAATGTTTTATCCAAAGTGTACTTTTTGTTTTTTAGAATTTAGTTGATTTTTGCAAAGAAGATGTAACTTACATATGATTGATGCTTTGAAAAAATTTAGGTTTTTTATGATTGAATAGGTGGTCAGTCGTTTCAAATGTTCTATGCATATACTTTATCTGCCACTTGCAGATAAGATGCACACATTAAGCTTGCTAACTTTTTAACTTATTTTTCAAATTCACATATTATAAAATTGATTTTTTTGGGGGGGGAGATATTCAATACTATGATTTTAATCAATGACTAGATTACCCTTTCTGGCACTGCACACCCTGTTTCTGTTCCCAGTCTGAGGTCCAGCCCCTTCCTCTTACATCCATCATTCCATGAGGAAGCTCCATCAGCACGTCAGGCAAACTGCTCTACAAAGTTGCTGACATACGCCTGGCCTCCTGGGACAAAAGGCCCTAGATGCCTGGAGAATGAGATTCTAGTTCTGATAAGCATGCGGGAGACAGACTCGGCCTCCAAGCCACTACAAGGTGCCTGCATCACCAGGTACCTGCACGTGACCCTTGAAACAGCTGTCCTCATTGAGACCCTCGTCACCCTGGGTGGTGAGGTTTAGTGGTCCAGCTGCAATATCTTCACTACCTAGAACCAGATAGTGGCTGCCGTTACCAGAGCCGGCATTCCAGTGGATGTCTGGATGGATGAAACAGATGACGAACAGCCATGATGTATTGAGCAGACACCGTACTTACAGGATGGGCCTCTCAACCCGATTCTGGATGAGGGCAGTGACCTCCCCAACCTCAAGTACCCACACTGCCTGTCCGGCATCAGAGGCATCTCTGAGGAGAGCGTGGCAGGGCTGCACTCCATATAGAAGATGATAGCCAAAGGGATCCTGAAGGTGCCTGCCATCAATGCCACCTGTGTGACTGCTGGGAGTGTTTCACAGATGGCATCCGGTGGGCCACAGAAATGATGCTCGTGGGCAAGGTGGTAGTGGTAGCAGGCTATGGTGCTGTGGGCCAGGGCTGTGCCCAGGCCCTGAGGGGTTTTAGGGCCTGAGTCACAATCACTGAGATTGACCCCATCAACACTCTGCAGGCTGAGATGGAGGGCTATGAGATGACCACTGTGGATGAAGCCTGTCAGGAGGACAACGTCTTTATCACCACCCTGGGCTGTCACTACCATCATCCTCAGCTGGCACTTTGAACAGATGAAGATAATACCATTACATGTAACACTGGATGCTTTGATATAGAGATTGATGTCCAGTGGTTGCGTGAGAATCCTCTGGAGACAAAGAACTTCAACCTCCAGGTAAGCCACTACTGGCTGATGAATGGATGCCACACAAAAGTAGTGGCAGACAGAGGTTGAGAGGGGCCAGAGAACCTTAAAAGCAGGATAGATCTGCCACCACTTTGTAACACACTGGTTCCTATCACAACTCTGGATCAAAAAGATTAATTTGGTTTAAAATGTTTATATAATGCTTATAATGTTAAAAGAGAACAGGAAGGTAGGGAAATAAAAATTTTGCTGCCCCCAAAATTGTATGGATTCACATAGCAACCAGATAATCAGGATACAGAATAGTTGTATCACTCCAAAAAATTCCCTCATGCTATCCCTTTGTAGTCAGATCTTCTTAGAATCTGTAACTCCTGGTAGCTATTACTCTTTTTGTTACTATCATCTTTTCTTTTAAGAATGGCACATAAATGGAATTATACAGTATATAACCTTTTGAGATTGGCTTATTTCATTCAACACGAGGTCTTTGATATGTGTCTAAGCTGTTCAATATATCAATAGTTTATTCTTTTTTAGTAATGCTACTTCAGTTGGTTATCTATTAACTCAGAGGATATTTGAGCTGTATACAGATTTTAGTGATTATGAATAATGCTGCTATAAATATTCATGCACTGTTTTTATTTCTCTAGGCGAAATACGCTGAAGTGGATAGCTGGATCATATGATAAGTATATGTTTAACTTTAAATAAACTAGTTTTTCAGAGTCATTGACTATTTTGCATCCCCACCAGCAATATATGACAGTTACCAGTTTTCTTACATTCTTTCTAGCTATTGTTATTGTCAGTATTTTTCATGTACACCTTCCTAATAGATGGCCAGTACTATCTCATCATGGCATTAATTTACCTTCCTCTAACAGGTATTGATTGACATAGTTTCCTGTGGTTGCTTTGTTTTGAATATATTCCTTAGTGAAGGATCTATTCGGGCCTTTTTTTTAATTGTTAAGTTTATTGGGGTGACATGGGTTGGTAAAAATTATATAAGTTCCAGGTATACAATTTTACATGATATCATCTATGTATTGCATTCTGTGCTCATCACACAGAGCCAGTTCTCTTCACAGCACTGTTCACAGTGACCAAGTCGTGGAAACAACCAAGGTGTCCTTTGATAGATGACTGGTAAAGAATTTGTGGTACATTTACACAATGGAATACTAATCAGCGATAATAAATGATGAAATATAGCCATTTGTGACAACATGAATGGACCTTGAAACCATCATTTTTAGCAAATTAAGTCTATTCAGGACTTTTACCCAGATTTTTTTTCTTACTGTCCAATTTTTAGAGTTCTTCATAGATTTTGGATACAAGTCCTTTTTGCATATGAGATCTGCAAAAAAATGTTCTACTAGTCTTTAACTTGTTTTGTCATTCTCTTATCTGTGTGCTTTTTCCCCAAAGTAAAGGTTTAAATGTAATGAAATTTATTTTATCTGTTTTTTTAAGGAATATACTTTTGGTGTCATGTTTAAGAGCCTTTGGCTATACCTAAGTCATAAAGATTTTCTCTTTCATGCACCTTTCATGTAATCTAACATTTTCTCTCTATCCCGCATGCTGAATGTTGTCTTTAGTACTGTTTTCCAAACCACTGACCTGCTCATCTACTCTGCCCAGTCTAGTCTACAAATAACCCATCGTAGCATTTTTATTTAAAGGACCATAATTTTCATTTCCAAATTTACTAATCCTTTCCTTTTCCCAGATCTCTGACCTTATTTTTTCTATTGGCTTTTTAATTTTTTCAAAAAAAGTAAATGGTATGTTGTCATTATCTTTTAAAATCATCAGCATCCTAAAAAGCAGACTAACAGCAGAGTAAAAAATAAAGTGTTTGTCAAGTGGTAAAATGCGTTTAATCCGGAATGAATATTTATTGCAATAGTAGTGCTGGTTGGCATGTTTATTATTTGAAATTTTAATTTGTTTTTGAAATTTTTATTTGTATGCTCTGGAGAGGAAGTTTTGGGTTTGTTTGCTTAAGATCTATATTGTGCTGTTCCAAAAGTTTGTGGTTATTTGTGTGCATTTATACCTCAAGCTCCTGGCCCCAGGTTAGGTAGTTTAGAGGTGTCTCAATGGTTTGCTTTGTAGGGGTGTTGGTTATGTTGGAATCTACTCACAAACCCAAAGGTCAGCTCTTTTATGTTCAATGTCATGAGGCTGTTTCTTTCTCCCACCTTCCTAGTCTTACAAATTTTAGGAAAAGAATAATTCCTTGAAGCAATTTGAGAGTTGATTTTTGAAAGCTGTCTGTGAGGAAGGAAACACCAACACAGCCCTAGCTTCCAGCACTAAGAAAGGACCCAGGCTCCTGAGGGGAGCACATCTAGCCCCTTCTATACCACGGTAGATGAGCTCCCGAACATCAGAACAGCAGGCCTGAGGGATATTTGGCTAATAGCTTTTTCATTTTTATTCTCATGAATTCTCTTTCTGTAAGTTCATTATTATTGCCTGTAAAATACGTTGTCCCCGCCACACATCCCTATTAGAGCTTGGAATGAAAACTTGGTAAGAGGAACTGTCTCACCAGTGACTGCTCACTGGGCCATCTAGTTCCTGAAAAGCATTCTCTGATCACCATACAGGATACTGAATCGTCTGGAATATTGCTGGTATCCTTTCCTCCATTACTTTCTTTGTTGGAAAACAAAGCCACTGGCATTCCTTTTTGAGACCTGTTTCTGACTCACTCACATAGTTTAATTGTCTTGCATTTAGAAAGAGACATTTCCCCCCACTCACATGCAACATTCCTTTGCTGACAGAAAGGCTGACGAGGCAGCTGACACAGTGCCTATTACTTAGAGCATTTTCTAAACAATATCATTTTGCTGCCCTTCTGCTTTCAGGGAAATTATAGGGTGCTTTCTTCTCTGTGTAACAATGGAGCTCAGCTCCTGTGCTAGGGGTCCTGAGCAGATTCCAAACCAACCTCCCAAGCCTCAGCATTAATGCAATTATCATTGAAGATTGCAGTTCAGGAGTCCGCAGCTTCACAATATTGGATCATCTTGGCATGCCAGAAAAATGAGGAATAGAGTTAGATCCCTGGTGTGGATATGCATGTGTTTGTGTGTGTGTATAAAATATGTATGTGTGTATATAAAATATGTATATATGTATGTATATAAATATAATATGTATATATGTGCATAAAATATAAGTATGTGTATAATCTGCTGCTAATTTGAAATGCATCCTGAGTAAATAAGAGCAATATTTATAGAAATACATGGTGACAGATCAGTTGTGAATCTAAACTGGGGGCTGATAAATTCTCATTACCTTCATCTCCCTGACAAATGCAATGACCTGCTAAGCAGCAGCTGAAAATTCAATCAGAATCCTGCAAATAGGAAGCATCCCATGTGAAAAATGGACAAGTTTGGTGAACATCTTGGACTGGAATCACACAGAATGGAGAATAAAAGAGACATTTTCTCTGTTCCTTGAATCTGCAAGGCTATTTGAAATGGTGGCATTTTTAGTTGCTGTCAACACTCTATGCCAATTCAAACCACTCTAATTTTCTTTCCATTTTCAGTCAACAGAGAAAGCAGTCCTTGAGTTTTTCTAATTCTGAGAGTCCCACTAATTTCTCTCCCGAGACTCTACCTACTGCACAGGATTGAGGTGTGTCTGCAAAGAGAATGGTTATCTCCAACTTGGAGAACACACATCCAAAGTGTAGTGATGAGGAGTGAAAGGAAACTATGGAAAATGCCTTTATTTTATATTTGTGAATGATTTTTAATGTTAATGACATAGTAGTACAATTTTACAGAATAAAGATATAAACAATACATATTATATAGATTTTATATCACATGTTAATCTCATGTGATATAAAAAACAGGGTGCCAGTAAACAAAATTTATGTTCTATTATATACATAATATAAATATCATGAGTACATGCTCATTTTCTTCTTAATGATAGAAATGTGCAATTCAAAAAATTTAAAGAACACTAATCTAGAAAAGGCCTTCTCAAACTTTCATAAGCACACATGCCATCTAGAAATTTTACAAAATGCATGTTGAGACTCAGTAGGTCAGGGCTAGGATCAGAAAGCTTCATTTCTAATAAAACCCCACATTTTGCTTGTGTACTAATTTTTGAATTACACTTAGAAGATCTAGGTGTGAATTAATGGTCTCCTGAAGTGTCCCTTCCCCCAAATATTTCTCCCTCTGAGAAAGTAGATACTTGAAAACTCCTCCCATGTTAAAAGTTTTGGAGGACCATGGTATTGTTCTTTGTTTATTTGCTTTGTTTTATTTTAATTTAAGCCTCCCTGGATTGGTAGAGATATATAGTATGCTGAGTCTCGATTCTCTGAAAACAAACTGAGACAAAGATTGGCGTGCTTCAACTTTATTGAGGAGCGCTCTCATGAGCTACAGTTGTAGGGAATGTAGATTAATGTCACAGATATGTCCCTGAGAAGAGAGTGTACCCTTGCATGAGGTGACTCTTTTCAGCAGAGACAAATTATAGGAGAGCTCCTAAGCTGAGTGCTTTCAACAGCCAACACTCAACAATGGGAGGAAGTAGTGCTTTTGTCTCAAGTATGCATTTGGGCAGCATAACACGACATTCATTATAAGTTACCCTAAGTAACCCTTTGTTATGCACAGATACACTTTGTATAATAAGCTGTGTAGTAACGATATATCCCCCTTTTCCTATAGAAACATAAGATGAAGTTTAGTGAGGTGATTTAGAGCTCCCATTTAAGACTGCTACTAATGCTCTCCTGAATTGAGCCAAGTGATACCAAGAAGTTGCCAGCTAAATATCATGGGTACCCCACACATTCTCCTCTGCCTGCATGGTCTTCTCTTCCTGACGATCAGAGTCCATACTTATGCCTTGCCTTCCTGTGGTCTCTTTGAACAGTGATGCTGAAGTGATGGGGTAAAAGCAATAGCTGAAAGTGTTATGATATTCACTCTTTCCACCCTGTTAGAAGATATCATTTCTAATGAGAATGAGGATCTCTAATCTTTCAGAGCCCCAAATTTTGGAAATAGGAAGAACAAGTTTCCCAAATGAGTTACTGAGTCTGCTAGTAAGTGTGGTCTTCCTAGCTCTACTTCTTGGATCTTGGACCCATTCTATTATTTATGGGGATATTTGTGTCCTAGAAGACGGCACTTCTTCCTCACAGGGTATCATCACCAAACTGCTGCCTCAGTTGCAACTTTATCAGTCTGACATCTCTGGGTGGCAGGGAATATGATAGGACCAGCAGATCTCATCCATTGTCATGTGTATACTGCCACACTTTCTTCATTGTAAAGAGGCATCCCCAGTCTAATTCAACATCATTCAGGATAGTCCTTTGTTGATGAATTGAAAACAACATAGCAAGCGAGTTCTGAGATATGCAATAAATCAGTTCCACCAGGCAGGAAAAGCAAACCCAGACTTGAATATACTTCAATTCCAGTATCCCAAAAACCATGCGTATGAAAGACCAAAGAATGCAGAATTAGGTAGAAGATGAAGATACAAATCAAAGACATTAGGACAATTCTGTGGATTCTTGACCTGAAATGACCTTTCACAATTCTCCCACATGGAGACAAAAGAGCCAGGACTTTATATATTCATGTGGACAGATCACTGGATGTGGGATGCTCTTGGGAGAGGTATGGATTTGGTTATGGAGATGCTCTTCAAGTCAAGGCAATTCTCATAGAGTAGTTCACCTAATTAAGATCAGCTCCTCTTCAATGAGAAAAGATAAGTTTTCAGAAAAAAATTATCCAATATGCTGTCAATATAAAACATAATGGTAGAAAGTAAAACATTATGAGACCTCTGGAGGTAGAAAACTCTAACAGAGAAGTCAGTGCAATTGAGAGGAGGGAATGTGGAAGTATCAAAGACTCCTATGGCTATTTTCCAATTTGCCATTCACCTGGTGTTACTTCTACTTTCTTGGAAGGATCACTTTTGTGCA
>PVKE010053012.1:0-10166 GCA_004027555.1 Craseonycteris thonglongyai
AGTTGTCAGGACTTCATAACCCAGCTGAGTAATTGAGTAAACAAGACATTTCTTTGTCTGAAGAAGTTCAGAAGTACGGTCTGAGTTTCTCTTCAATTATGGAAGAGAAACAATTAGAAACTGCAGGGCTCTTGATTTTTACAGACCCTGAGACTGTGAAGGTCCCTCATGTGAGGAGCCTTGTACCCCAAGGCAAAATCAGTGTGTTGACCTCATATAATGGTGTTATTGATCAGCCTTCCATATCTAGACTGGTTAGGAGTTGACCAGAAGATATGGCTGCTGTGAATGTCAGTCATGGTCTTGCTGGGAAAGGATGCTCCGGTTCTGAGTCTATTCCTTGCTACTGTGGGGTTGAAGCTGAAAGTACCACATGCCTCTCTTCATAAACTTTATTGTGGGGGTGAACATAGACATTTAGGTCTTTTATCCTTTTACTAGGACTTTACTCTCTTGCTGTAGGTCACTGCCTTCCTGAACTACCCGACTTGCCAGGGCTCAGCGGGACTGGGTGCCCACATCACGGTGTTGTGGAAGGGACGGAAAGAACTGATATTGACCCCAACTTCCTCCTCGTTGGTTTCAGTTCTGGAAGGCCTAGGAAAACATGCAGAAGTGAAGTAAAAGTGCTATTTCTTTACCAGATGAGCGTAACTATGGAACAATTATGATATATAGTTCCTAGAGTTATAGTATTTCATTATGCATTGTGATTATGTTCTCTCTTGTGTAATAATGATATCTGTGTTTATTTTGCAATTCCTTGAGAAAGAGGAGGCACATCCAAAAAAAGACATCAGCCTCCCTTCTGAAATCCATCCCTATTTGGGGGAAGTTTAAGATTAGTGGAAGCAGGATCCTGATTCTCACTAAGGAAGTTTGTCCCCAGACATTCTTCTCCCATTCCCTTGTAGCCAGGGAATAGGTCTTCGACCAAAGCTATTCCTACTTTGAATTTTGACTCTGGGGCAGTGGTACAGAGAAGCAGGTGGGAGTATTCTAGAATTCCTGTTGGAGAGATGGTAGTGGCTTGTAAGCCAGCAATGGCACTGGTATAATGGGGCCACAAAAAGTTCCTATCATAGTTTTCCATTGTCACGATTTTAGCAGTGGTTCTAACCTCCCTTTATTTTGCCCACTTTCTGCACTTGGTTGGCTAGCCTTTGCCTGAACCCTGTGACCTGCTACACATCTTTTTGGATAACTTATCTTTTGCCTTCAGGTAATCAGAGTTGGTTTTCATTAGATGAACCAAGAGCCCAGTGCTCTTGTTCTGAGGTGTAGGAATCAATTTGGCCAATACCTCTTTTAAACAATAAGAGAAAGCTCTCTTTGAACTTGAAAGTAAGACTTTGTGTTGGATAACATGCCAAGTTAAGTCTCTGGAGTACAGAGACCTTTAACCACTGTATTTCCATTAGCCTAATGCTTTGTGCTCTCGGTGATGAATTGCACATTCTATACAAATGCTGATGGTACAAACTTCCTTCAAATTTTTATTGCAGTAGGCTCTGCTAATGCCTCTTATACACAACCCTGCTGCAATTGTCTGTGAATTCATGCTGGGATGAGAGACAGTCTATAAATATTCATGGCTTTAGGAGGGAAAATAATGACTTCTAGTGGAAAGTTATCCAGAGTATAGTCACCATTACTTAGCAGACGTAATCTTTGGTTTGCCTTATTCCCAAATGCTCACCCAGATTCAACAGTTCAAAACCGTCTGTATTGCTTCTCTAGGAATTTGCTTTTTGCCTCATGCATATTTACAGATGGATTCGTTCATCTGTCATTTTGGGGGGGAAGTATTTTCACAGTGCTCACTCCATGTGACAGATTCTTCACTCAGCGAATAGATATTATTTTGGCCCACATGACCCAAATCTCTGGATTGGTCTTCAGGGACAGGTAGTGTGTCTATGGAGTTTCATTTCCGTGTGTAGAATTCTTTATGTATTGTGTGTAGTGATGTATGCTGGCAAATACTTATTTAAATTAATATTGCCATTTTCAAATGTATCAGAATATCCAGAATTATGTTATGAATTAACATGTCTTTGCAATATGAAGTGAAAAGGTAAACTCTGAATAAATAAAGCATTTATTCAACCAGTGTTTTGATGGCATGATCTTGGTCCTAGGCTTTTGCGAAGAGCAGAAGCAGTGTGCATTCTGCCTGGTTAATGAAGGGAATCACAGTTTCATTGGGAAGCTTACACTGTAATGATAATTATGGGTTATTTGTCAGCCCACAAATATGAACTCCTTGATGTCTCACAAATCTTTGGAAGTAGGCATTTGCAGATGGAAACATAATGTTCTTTAAAGGTTTAAGCTCTCTAGTACAAAAGTCCCTGATAGCTCTAAACCAGTAGCCTAAGATCAACTTCGAATCTATTTTCTTAGTGACCCTGAAGATAATAACATTAAGGTTTTGAAAATCTGAGGCCTAAAAGAGAATAAAAATAGAGAGGAAAACCTAGTTTAGACTAGTTTGGTTAGAACGAAGTGTAGATTATTGGCTCAATCCCTTTGGTTCACTAGGACCCCAAAGAGGTCTAATTTTTAAATCATTTGTATGTCAGAAATGTCTAAGGCAAAGCCCTTGATTTTTCCCCCTCTCTTCTATCTCCTCTCTCGACTCCGTTTATTCTTCTGAAGTACCAAAGAGACCCCCTGCAGGGGTTTTCATTTCGCATAGCAGGCAGGATGCCAATGCCGATTTCGAGGTATCTACTAGGGTTTTTGGGAGTAAATGGGAACCTTGACTGCCTCTCCCTCCTGATGTAGCCTCCGTGCCCACAACCTTCCTCATGATTACAGAGTAGTGTCGACAAACATTTTCTGTAATGAGCCAGCATAAGTATTCTAGGCTGTGAGCACCATTTGGTCTCTGTTACAACTACTCCACTCTGCCATTGTGGTGTGGAATTAGCCAGAGAAAATGCACATGAGTGTGGCTGGGTTCCAAAGGAACTGTCTTTATAGAAACTGAAACTTGAATTCATATAATTTTCATATATCATGCAATATATATATACATACGAGAGCTGTCCAGATAAAATCCAGCCATCAATGCCTCTGTTTTTCATACTACATGGCCGGATACTTTTGTATCTATCTATATTTTGGTTCTTTTCAACCGTTTACAAACAAATTTATTCTTAGCTCATAAGTTGTACAAAAACAGGCATCAGTCCAGATTTGGCTGGTGGTTGGCTGGTGTTTCTTATAGGTACCCCGATGAATCCTGTTAGAATTGGTGCTCAAATAAAATCAATAGAAGGGAGACATAATCTTCTCAGCACTAATTAGGATCCTAGAATTTTAGGAATCATTTTCTTCACATTGCTGCATTTAGAGACGATCAGGTGGTGGTCCAGAGAGATAAAGTAACTTTCTAGAGAGATAAAGTAACTTCCCAGGGTGACCTGGCTCCTTATGTCAGTTGTCAACCTCTCTCTTCTATGCTTATTCTGGTATTCAGTGCTACTGAACTGTGCCTCATATGCATTTCTTTATTTAAAAAAATACGGGTTTCTTTATTTTCCTTTTTTCTCATATTTGAGATATTCCTTGGGTGACATCTGTTAGAATTTGGGGAAGGCAAGGTACCTGTTTGTCTAGTGACCCCTCAGTCATCAACGAAACTTCCCAGGGGAGAATTTTGGATGAAACCCAAAGGAGGTGAGGCAGTTGTTGGGAGGGCTTTAAACTGCTGAGTCATTGTTGTGTCATTGTTTACAGGTCACCGTCTCTATTACTAGGGAAATATGAGGGTGTGTGAATTTATATACAGTTTATAAGATCAAAATCAGGGAGGCACTTGCCAACAGCTTTGTGCAGGGTGGATCAAAGTAAAGGCCAGAAGTGTAGAGACTAAAAAAAGTGAGGTTAAGACTTCATTCCTCATGGCCCCAGATTTTAGCCACACATTAAGGGAGTTTGTTCTGTTGGCTTGAGTTAAGAACATGCTTAAGTGAGTTATCATAGAATTTGTGTTCTGTATCACAGATTTTAAGGGCTGATAAACTAGAGACATTACAAGAAACCAATCTTTTGGAGGGTGTTCATCCTGAGATAAAAAGTTCCAAGGTAAATTTAAATGTATAGGATAAATTTTGTCTTTCACAAGGATTCTTTACTGTCTCCATTTTGGCTGAGATTCCAAGGTAATAAATCTCAACTATTGCCATATTCCGAAGAGAGAAATAGGGCCTTCTACTCAGGACTTGCAAAGGAGGTAGTAGGCACAATTCTGTTTTGTGAGCCTTACTTGGCCCCTGACCCCAGACTATGAAAGAGCTCATGGAGTCTTAGAGAAGAAGCAGGAGTTCAGAGAGAGGGTTTGGAAAATTTAGGCTTTGAGTTTCATATTTCACCCGAGTTTCATACCTCTCTTGCATACTCTCTTACCTACCAACATTAAAGGGACTCTTCTTTCTCAAGGCCAGAGAGAGAGGGACTTGAGGGGCCCATTTGCAGAGCTTATACAGTGAACCCTATATATTTATAACATATGCCTACAAAGAAGCCTGCAGGCGAGAGGTTGGCTGCACTGGTCTGTGGTCGCTGAGGACAGGGCCATATGGGGGAGATGATGCACTCTCTCTAATGATGGGTCAGAAGTTCCAGTCACCTGGGTCCCAGAGGAAGGTCACATGTGAGAGCACCACCTTGAAGCTGTTTATTAATAGATTCTGTCCCGAGAGCTTCTGGGAGAGCAAGAAGACATGAACAGAAAGGAGTTGGAGGTGTGCCACGAGGTACCAGGAATTGAAAGAAAAATCCTAAACTCTCAGCAAGATAATGTACTCTCATCCAGGAAACTACAGGTGCTCTCCAGCTTAGAGATGTTTTCCAAAGGACCCTCAAAGGATCCCACAAGTAGAATCTGCTTTCAGCACCAGCTGGAACCGAAGCCGGCTCACAGGAGAGCCAGTGAAGTGGTTTCTTTCCATCTTACTGCTTTTCCCTTCCTTTGCTCCAGTCCTGGAGTAGTTAGTTAGAAGCTATAGCTGAGAGGAAGCCACTTCAGTGTGGAGGCCACTGAAGGTGGAAGCTCGTTCTCTCTCTGCCTTTAAATGAACTCCAGAATTCTAGCTCTTGCCTAACCACAATGTGCCCAAAGCTGTCATCACATGAACTTGAAAGAAAAAGTTTTTAGGAAAAAATAATTCTATTAACATTATGAAACAAAACAAAACAAAACAAAACACAACATGCAAAAGTAAAACACACACACACACATACACACACATACATACGCATACACACACACACAGAACTTTCTATTTTATTGTTCTTCAAGTTTGCCTCACCAAAGTATAAGGAAAGATTTAACAGGTGATGAGGAAAGTTGACGATAGTAGTAGAAGGCTTTGGGTGAGAGAACATCAGGATGCAAAAATTCTAAATATGAGTATTTTAGTAATACCATGTGAAAAGATCACTTAGAAGACTAAGGGTGAGATCATGGTGATAGAAAACACTTCCTTCCCAGAAGAACGAGATGGGGTTCAGAGACAAATGAGAAAGTGGGTAGGCTGGATACACTTATTTCCTGGTTACTCTTTAATTTTCAGATTCAAAATTTAACTTATATTAATAAAAGGAGGACTAAAAGGCAGTGCATTAAAATGAGAAAAGAAAAACATTAAAGTTGGTGGTATAGCGTGTTTGGAATGGAGTTTCCTATATATTTTTAGCTATTATAGAAAATATTTATAATAAAAAAACCAAGCACCTATGATGTAAACTCAGAAAATTCTCAATTATTATGAATAGTCCAATCTCACAGAATATATAAACTTTCATTTATAATTCAATGGGCTTCTCTGCTCTATAGCTTTCCTTGAACTGCCGAGCAGAAGTAATACTAAGCGGTTACATTTTTATCTTGTGATTTTTCCTGAATACAGATTTTTGTCTTACAGGACCTATCTGCCTCTCCCTTAGTTCATTGGATTACTCTGATTTTAAAGGACACACACAGGTCAGCTGTAATATGAGCTGGCAAGCCTGTTCTGTAAGAGCAGGCTCAGAAGTGCTCTGGGCTTTGTGGGCTGTTAGGTCTCTGTCCTAACTATTCACCTCTGCCTTGTAGTGTGTGGTAGCTGTGGGCACTGTGTAAACCATGCGGGGTATTCGTTATGCTCGTTAGGGACATGGAAATTTACATTCCAGAGGATTTTCATGTGTCCTGATGTAATGTTCTACTGTCGATTTTTTTCTTCCAATCATTTAAAAATGTAAAAGATATTCTTAGTCCACTGCTTGTATGAAAACAGGAGGTGGGCCCATGGGCTGTGATTTGCTGAGCTCTGACTTGAAAACAGGAAGGACAAAATAAAAGTGTGTTTTTACCATGAAACTACTTTAATTTTTATTTATTTTTATCCTTGAAAGATCAAGAGGGAGAATTTGTTTTTATTGAATTATAGTTGGCATACAATATTATATTAGTTTCAGGTGTGCAATGTAGTGATTCTATATTTTTATATATTACAAATGATTACCACCGTAAGGCTAGTTACCATCTGCCACCATACAAAATAATTACAGTATGATCAACTATATTCCCTCTGCTGTACATTATCTCTGTGACTTATTTTATAACTGGAAGTTTGTGTCTCTTAATCCTCTTCTCCTATTTCACCCATCCCCCACTCCTCTCCCCTAAGAGGGAGAATTTTTAACATTGCTGTAATCGTAATAATAATAGTTAATACTTTTATAGCACTTTCTATGTCCCTGGTGATTTTGAAGTACTTTACCCCTATTTACTCACTTAATTATCACAGTAAGTGAATGATTACTATGCTCATTTTACAGATAAGGAAACTGAGGCACAGAATGCTTGAATAATTTTTCTCACATTCTCAGTGTTAGTGAAAATAGTAGGGCCAAGATGGGAACCCAAGTTATCTCATTTTAGCGTGGGTGCACTTAACTACTATGTTAGTTAGTGTCTCACTTTACTCATGTACTCAATGATGCCTACCACATGTTTCCCTGCTTGACTGTTTCTGCAAGTTCTACTCTGGCCAATTTAATAGTATATTTTTATTTAGAACCTGTGCTTGAGGTAGTTTCTGAAGTCAAAGAGATGGAAAAATGCTAAGCAACCTTGTATTTCAAGTCAATAGATACTTAAATTTTTTTTTTTGAATAACATAATAATGTTAGCAGGTGAATGATCACAGGAAGGCTTCCAAAAAATTTCAAAAAGAAAAATGAAGAAAGCTTTATTTGATTGATACTGAAGATAGGGCAGGCTCTGAGGCTTTGCATGTGTATTTTTGAATCAATAATTAAAAATGCTGTTGAAATGGAGTCCAATGGGGACCTGGTGGGTATAGTCACCCTTGGAAAACCTAAGAACCCCCTAATCAGTGTTTAACTTTCAATTTAACTTGCAAGTCACTAAGTGATCAAAGCAAGGTCCTATAGATCATGAAGAGAAAATTGGTCACCGAAAAGACCCCAAGTCTGTGAAAAGTTTTTCATATATATCACCAATTGTAATTAGTCTCTGAAACAAGCTGTCTTCCACGCATGTCTGAGTGTTGAGGGAGGGCAAGCCTTCATTTATGTGGGGGGCAAGATGTGTCCAATAAAAGCCTGTTGGTTCTGTCCGATTCTAGGTTGCCTAACTTTTGAGTTGATGAACACTTGGCAAATTTATTTCCTCCTCTAGCATCCAATTACCTCACTGAAAAACAGGGATGTTAATATTGTTAAACTCCCAGGCTTGTTGGCCCAATTAAGTGAGATAGTGCACGTGCATTTTGCACTTGATCTTAGCTAAAAGGCCGGGAAATGGTGCATGAGTGTTTTAAACTATGAAAGAACAATAAATACATTCATCTCTTTTAATGAAGCCAATAAAATACAAATCAACCACTATCTTTTTGTTTAAACGTAGAGGAACTAAGTTACTGCTTACATCAGCAAATTCAGCTAAGGCATTTGCTATTTATTTGCTTTTTTCAACAAGCTCGAAGCCAACTAATAGTATAAGTAACTACTGTCACAAACGGTTTGGGAGATTTGTGGAAATAGGGTGAGTGTCACCTCAGAAATGTCTTAGGGGATATATTTTGTTAAAATATTTGTCTTGCATTCCTTTTAATGAGAAGCATTTTCTCAGTTTTTGATCTAAAGTTCTTATTTTCTAAAAGAAAACTCCCTCCTCAAGTTAAAAATATGTGCGGTGGCTTCCTGGGGAGGAAACATGTTATTTGATAAAAATCGCAACACTTGGTATCTCTTAGCTGGGGTTAACATTCAAGAACAAATTGCAGTTTTAGCTTTCCATTTTGTGTCCTTGCAAACTGCCAATGTTATTCTTTTCAAGAGTAATCACTTTTTTTTCTTCCTATAAACAAAATTTTTTAAAATTAAATTTGTTAGGGTGACTTTGGTTAGTAAAATTATGTAAGTTCCGAGTATACAATTCTACGTTGCATCGTCTATGTGTTGTGTTGTGTGCTTACCACCCACAGTCAGTCCTTCCGTTTCCATACATTTGACTCCCCCTTGTCCTCTGGTAACCATTACAAGAATAACCTTTATTTTTATTTTTACTAGCTTACTCTGCCACCACCCAAAATTAAATGATTGTGTTTTTTTAAATTATCTTATTTTTAAAAAAGATTTATTTTATTGTTTGAGAGAAGGTAAAGAGAGAGAGAGAGACCGCGCTCGAGAGAGAAGGAGGGCCCAGAGCAGTCTCCATGGTTGCACATCGTTAGTTGTGGCATGAGTCCATTCCACACAGGTGGATGTGGGGCCGTGTGGTGGGTAGGAACTGAACCAGGGACCTCTGGTCTTGAGAACCTTCACCATCAAGCCATCCTGGCAGTTACCAGTTGCACTGTCGTTCATCATATGGGTTTGCACAGGCCAGGGCTGGGGTTTGATCCCTGGACCTCATGGGTGCAAGGCAAGCACTCAACCTGTTGAGTTAACCTTAGCATCCCTTAAAGTTAACGTATTTTTAGCCAGATAA
The DNA here is from genome assembly GCA_004027555.1 of Craseonycteris thonglongyai. Lineage (NCBI taxonomy): Eukaryota > Metazoa > Chordata > Mammalia > Chiroptera > Craseonycteridae > Craseonycteris > Craseonycteris thonglongyai. Next base: position 9,014 of record PVKE010053012.1, read on the forward strand.
AATTTGCCTTCTTTGTGGTTTTGAGGTGAATGGGGCGATTCTACAAGGGATTTGGGTTAGATGTTAATTAGAAGTGCAACATTTTGGGGGGAGGGTCATGCTGGGTCACTTCTGTTACATGTAAACATGCACAGAGCAGAAAGAAGGATGTGTTGTACACATGTACGTCTTAGCTGAGTCTGCCATAATAAAATACCAAGACTGAGTGGTTAAACAACAAACATTTATTCTCACAGATTTAGAGACCAAACGTCCCAGATCAAGGTGATGTCCGGTTTCATGCCTGGTTTAGGCTTTCTTGCTTGCTGGGAGAGGGCTGCCTTCTCCTTGTGTCCTCACATGGGGGCAGGGAGAGAGGAAGCTAGGTTTTTTTGTTTTTTGTTTTCATAAGGACACAATTCCTCATGACCTGTTTACTTCCAAAAAAGACCCACCTCCTAATACCATCACATTCAGGATTAGGGCTTCAACATATTAATTTTAGGGGAACACAATTACGTTCATAGCACTCTAGTGGGACCTTCTTTGCCTCAGACCCTCAAATGGGGTTGTTCTTGCTTGTGTTGGAGACAAAACATCAATAATATTTCAAAGATAGGCAAATAGTCACTGCAAATTGAACTGTTGTGGAGGAACCACGAGTTTTGAGAACAAGCCAACTGGTTCTAGGACTGCTCTGTTACAAGGATGATTTGGGTAAAAGGAACAGCTTATGAATACTGGTAAAAATCTCATTTTAATGAATTTGAGGGAGATAGAAGTAGCTTCGTTACATGCTGATTATATTGAAATGGAACCTACTTAACAGAACATAGAGGTGGTGTTATTTATTTGATTTAGTTTATCTAAATAAAGCAGGCATTCTGTTTCTACATCCCAGTTTTCTCTTTTTTTTAATAACACATCTTTTCCATCTCTCTGTCTCTGTACCATATTGAAGCTCCTACCTTGGAATTCCTCCATCCCTGACCCCTCATTCTGACAATTTACTCACTCTTATTCCTTTCCAACCTTCCTTACTCCTTTGAGACCCTAATATAATAATACCGTAACAGTAGAAAACACTAATTCTGAACCATAGCAGTGTTTTCATTAAGCAGATTGACTGCTGTGTGGACAGGGACTGGTGAACACATCTGTTCTACAGGACTTT
>PVKE010053013.1:0-10166 GCA_004027555.1 Craseonycteris thonglongyai
GTAAACAGAGAGTTGTCGAAATTCCTTTCCCAGAGCGACTTAGTTTCCTAAAGAGCCACCTTTGTTTAGGTAAGGGGACTGTTTTTAGGAAGGGGCAATGCACTTTCTCACTGCAACTTTTGCCCCTCATTTTTTTTAAAGATCTATTTTATGGTTTTTGACAGAGATAGAAAAAGACAGAGACAGAGAGAGACAGAGAGAAGGGGGAGGGTCCAGAGCAGTCTCCATAGTTGTACGTCATCAGTTTTCAACGTGGTTTCATTCCACACAGGTGGGAAGGAGCCATGCAGGGTGGGAACTAGGCTGGGGGCCTCCCACATGGGAGGCACACCCCCTCGAGCCAGGGGCTAAGCTGGGAGGTGAGAACCAAACTGGGGGCCTCCCGCATGGGAAGCAAACCCCAGTTCAGCATATGAGTTTGCACGGGCTGGGGCCAGGATTTTATTCTTGGTCTCCGAGGCAGCAAAGTGGGTGCTCAACCCACTGAGCCATCCCGGCTTCCCCTGCCCCTCGCTTTTTATGGCATTGTCTGTTCTGTCCTCTGGAATCTTGCTGGCTCATTCCTGTGACCTGGCACCATATCATTTGGTGTCTGACGTGTACGAAGATCTCTCTGCCACTTGAACTGTGCTTACTCCTAAGGAAAAGGAAAAAGAGGGCACGATGGAGCACAAAGCATTCGAAGAACTAACAAAAATGACAGAGGTGAAACAAACAAAAATTCTTAAGGCCATAAAACCAGGTGGTATATATTAACTTCCAGTTCATGTTCTTTTCCAGAAAATATGGTAGCTCACCAACCACATCCACTAGTCTGATATTAAAACACACACTATTTGTGAGTAATTTGATCTCTGACCTCCCACCCAATGGAATTTGAATATGTTCACCCATATGTCTCATTGCCAGTAGCTGTCCACAGACTGCACTTCGGATCTGTGGCTCTGTCACCGTGCCTGGTTGTGTCATGCAGGTAGCTTGTAGCCATCCATTACCAGAATTAGTTCTCATAACTTAGGACAAGTTTTGTACCAAATGCGTCTGATGTTTTGATACCATTATCTTTTATAAGGTTAATTCATTAAAAGTTTTCTGTAGTTTGAAAAAAATAAATAAATGAAATAAAGTTGACCCATAGTAGGCCTTTCTAACTTTGATTCAAAATTCAGAAATCATAAAAGGACAAACTGAAATTTATTTAAAGTTATTGGATTCAGCATTGTTAGAAATAACATGAGATTAAAAACTATTCATACAATGGAACACTATGCAGACGTAAAAAAACAAAAGTGACTTCAAGTCAAGATGGCAGATTAGGAAAATGCTGTGCTCGCTTCCTCCCACCACCACTTGAAAATCACAAGTAAGCTACAGAATAACCGTCACTGAGCATCACCTGCAGTTGAGCTGAATGGAAGTCCTAAAACTAAGGACACAGAAAAGGCTACTCTGAGACTGGTAGAAAGCGCAGAGACATGGAACAGCCTGGTATGGTGGTTAAAAATTGGGAGGTCTATCTCTACTGTGGAGGTCCCCCTGAGGAGCAAGGCTTCCCAGCCCAGGACCCCAGTGCCAGGAACACAAGTCCCCACAAAGTCTGGCTGTGACACCGGCAGAATTTGTGGCTGAATGAGACGGAGGGCTGCAGGAATCCCAGGCGTTCCTCATAAAGGGCCCGGGCACGGACTTACTCGCTGACGGACTCCCCAGCTTAAGCTCCAGTGCTGGGGAGAAACTGAGTTGTCAGGCTGCGAGGCAAGGGTTGAAGGGGTAGCTTTCTCCCAGACCGAAGTACTGGTAGAAGCCCCTTGCTCCTTTCTAGAGGCTTCCCTTCACCCAGGCAGTGGCCATATCTAAGTCTCCATCAACCCTGGCCAACACCTTTCACTACTGTGCCTTGGCGATCCCCTGTGACCCCTCCCACCTAATTTGCAGGCTCACCCAAGCTTCTTCCAGTGGCTCTTCCGTACAAAAGACCTGTCTCGACTCATGCTGTGGATTCTACTAAAATCTCTCAAAGGTTCACAAACCACAGCCCCAAGCTTGGCAACAGAGGCAATTAGCTTCAGTTCGCATCTTAGCCTCTCCTAGGCACCTCCAAACCTAGCACAAGTGGCAGCTCTCTGCAAATCACTTTGTAGCTCAATATCCAGTGACTTAACACAACGACAACAAAGAAATTGATTGGCAATGGAGAAAATAAAGAGCAAGATCTCTCCGTATTAATTGTAAATGTCACCAGGCTATATTTCTAAGGGGAAAAAAAATCAAAGCACAAACAATATATACAGTGGCATTTCTGTGTGCAGAACAAATGAGAAGTGATAATATGAATTTATAAATACACACATGCAAACACAAGGGTTTGTATTTGTAAAAATAAGCACAAGAATGAGAAATAAGAAAATACTACAAAATCATATGTGTAGATATACGATCGCCCCTGTGTGTCTGTGGGGGTGTTGGGCTCAGGACGTCCCATGGATAGCAAAACCCTCAAATACTCAATTCCCTATTTCCTGGCAATGCCATAGAAATCATTACAAATTGGGTGGCATTTATTACAGACAGAAGAGAAAGATATTTTCTCAGTCTGGAGGCCAGAACTCTGAAATCATGGTGTTGGCAACCCCACACTCACTCCACGAGGCTCCATTCCTGGCCTTTTCCAGCTTCTGTTGGCTCCACAAATTCCTTCACTTGTGGCCACATCATTCCAGTCTCTGCCTCTGTGATCACATTGCCGCTTCCTCTTCTCAGCCTGTTCTCTGTGAGTCTGTCCATCCTCTTCTGGTGTCTGTCTCAAAATGCCCTCTTCCTGCCTCTTATGAGCACACAGGCATATCTCGTTTTATGGTGCGTCACTGTATTGCACTTCACTGATACTGTGTTTTTCACAAATTGAAGGTTCGTGGCAACCCTGCAACCCAATAACTCTATGGGGTGCTGTTTTTCACATTATGGTCACCAGTTTCTAGCAATGAAATATTTTTTAAGTCAAAGCATGTGCATTGTTTTTAGACATAATGCCATTGTACACTTAGTAGACTACAGTACAGTGTAAACATAACTTTTATGTGCATTAAGAAACCAAGAAATTCACATGACTCACTTTATTGAGATATCTGCATTAGTGTGGTAGTCTAGAACAGAACCTGTAACATCTCTGAGGTATGCCTGTGCCTTGTGATTGCATTTTGAGCCCAGCCAGATTAACATAAGATCCTATCCTCCTCTCAACTTCCTCTCCTTAATCACAACCTTTGCCATAGTAACATACAAAGACTCCAGGAATTAGGATATTAACATACCTGTGGGGCCATCTTTCAACTCACTACACCTTTCAGAAAAGGCTTGTCTAATCAATAAGTACGTGATAATTGTCATTACTACCTGCATTAACTGTTCCTTAGAATCTGGGTACAAATTTCACAGCAGCATCCTTATCTGCACTAGCAAGGTCACCAGATAGCTTCTCATTTATTAATTCATGCCAACTGCTGAGATCCAAGCCAGCCCATACCAGCGTGAAGAGTTCTTCTGCCTTCCTTGTTATAACTACCTTCTTGCCAGGTGACAACTAACTCCAACACTTTGGCCTGCATGCTAGCCAAACTGGTTGAGTTTTGTTTTGTTTTGTTTTGTTTTTATAGTCTTCATTCCATTTTAGAAGTGAATGCTTTATTTCAACTGTAAGCAACTTTCTATTCATAATGCAATTTAAACTAAATGATGTTGAAGTATCTTTACTTTGTTTTTATATTCATAGGATGTATCAATATGGTTTGTACCAAGCCCAGGTCTCATCCTTTCCTCACTTTACTGTCATCATCTTCAAATCTTCTAATCCCATCTAATTTACTTCCAATGTATGCAGTTTTCATTTCTTTTGCTGCCAATTCCCTCTTTCAATTATGTATTTATATAAAATGTCACATGGGCCTATCAATGAAAGCCAAGGAGTTAATATAACTACATACATTGCTGTCTATGTGTAAACTGAATAATATTTAGATATACAGTGACCCATTGCCAACAGATTATGAAATGTGGCATGATAGGTCACAGATTATCATGCACATCTGCTATTAATATTTATGTAGTAATTTTCAGGCTGAAGAGCTAACAGCAAAGTTTTCACTTTATATAATTATTCACAGTTCACATACCTGATAACTGAAATATGAACTATGCTTTGAAGGGTGGAAGCTAAAACCCATGCATAACAAAATCATAGAAAGAGAGGACTGCCTATATATATTTCAGACTGTCTAAAATGTAAGACAGACAACACCACATGTTAGTCAGGATAAGAGGCAACTGGAACTCTCATACAGTAATGGTAGGTATATAAAGTGGTATAGAAAGAGGTGCAATTTCTTCATAATATTCTTTGGAAATGATTTCTTAAAATGCAATATTCACATATTCTTTGAACCAGCAATTCCATTCCCAGGGTTTTACTCAAAAGAAATTCGTATTTCTATGTCCCAAAAGACATGTATAAGAATGCTCACAGCACTATTTGCAGTACCCGGACCTAGTAGTAACTGAAATGTACATTGATACAATTGAAGGTACAGTACACAGCAATGAAAAGGGATAAACCACAGTTACATGCAACAACATGAATCTCACAAACAATATTAGTGAAAGGTAACAGAAACAACACACACAAAAAATACATGCTATGAAACTCCATTTACATAAAGTTTAAAAATAGCCAGAACGAATCTATGTGTCAGGCTAGTGGGTTTGGGAAAATAGTGACTGGGAGCGGGCACACAAAAGATTTGGGGTGCTGGCAAATTTGTCTTCTTGATCTTAGCTTTGTCTTTTAAAAATATCCATTGAGCTATACATTTACAAATTATGCACTTTCCACAATTAACAAAATAACAGCATCATACTTTAATAAATCTATTTATTTATTTATTTTTATTTTTATTTTTTAACTGAACTAGGAGCCTCACCGTATGTCGAGAAGCACACCCCAGTTCAGCATGTGGGTCTGCCTGGGCCAGAGCCTGAATTCGATCCTCGGTCCTCAGGGCTGCAAAGCAAGCGCTTAACCCGCTAAGCAATCTCGGCTTTCCCAATTTATTTTTTTAAATGATGGGTCCATGTAGAAAGTACTCAGACACCAGCTGGCAGGTGATCCAGCATGTCAGAGTTGTGACAATTTCAGCATCAAAAAAATATATAATAATAATAATGAGTTTAGTTGCCGTAAGTGCATTTATTCAATAAGAGTTGTGAGTTTATAGTAATCCTAAAAACAAGAGAATTTAAACTATTGATAAACATGATAACTTGGATAAACTGCTAGGGAATATGCTAAGTGGAAAAAAGACAGTCTCAAAAAATTATATACTATACGATTCCATTTGTATAACATTTTTGAAATGACAACATTCTAGAAATGGAGAACAGATTAGTGGTTGTGCGTGGTTATGGGATCAGGAGGAGATGAAGTATGGACTTATGGTGGGTGTGATTACAAAAGGGCAATTTAAGGAAGGCTTGTAGTGATGCAACTATTCAGTACCTTGACAGTGGTGGGTGGTAAATGTGCAAGAAAATTGTATAGAACTAAATACACACACACACATGAATATGAGTAAAATTGGAGGAATCTGAGTAAGATGAGGTGGAGTGTGTGAATGTCAACATCTTAGTTATAATATTGTACCATAGTTTTGCAAAATATTACCAGTATAAAAAGAGGTTAAAAGGTACACAGGAATTGCTCTATATTATTTATTACAACTGCATGTGAATCTACCATTATCTAAATAAAGGGTTTAATTTAAAAAAGAGAGAACTTCAAGACAGGTATTATTTGAAACATCTGTTAAACGAACTCGTTCCTTAGAAAATCAGTAACTAAAGAGACATAACTAAGCATTTCCGGTAGGCACTTGAAAGGAAGCAGTTTACTACTCAAAAATATGCCTTTTGTGATATTGATTTTATGCTGGTTATTAAGGAACAAAAGACTCAGAAAACACCTTTGGCCTCCCTACCAACTTCCTAAAAGGAATTTAGAGAGGACCTGCTCCAAAAAAGGGGATATCAACGCACATAACTACAGTTTAATAGAAACTAGTATGTGATAGAGAGGAACCCAGCAAAGCCTATTTGTTCAAAATGCTCTCTGTACCCCACCCATTGTTAAAGATGGCCCAGCAAACATTTATTTACCAAACATTTCTCTTCCGTCTACATGTGAATTGCCTTCCTGCCCTTTGAGGTCCCAAACTACAACTCCAGAACGACACAGAAGCCTCACCTGCCCCCTCTGTCCCTGGGTCTCCTTTGTTAAGGCTCGCTCAGATGTGCACTTGTATAATAAACCTTGCACATTTTCTCCTGTTAATCTGTGTCTGATCATTTCATTATTAGCCCCTCTAAAAGAATGTATAAGGTGGGAGAAAAATTGTTCTTTAAGCCACCATACACTGTATCTCAAAGAAACCAAATGAAGACCGGTTTTTACAAAAGAAATTTAGCTACAAATGTAGAAGAAATGATTGGATTAAAAAATCATCATTCTGTAGTACCTAAAGAGATTATTGACTAATACAAGGATTATGGAAATCTTGAATATAGTAGGTATATGTTTATTGCTCATAAACAGGAAAGTGTAATTCTATAACAAAGTAACCAGATACTCATTGCACTAATTTAGCAACTTCAGATTATAATCTAAATTAATCAGACATTTAAATTTCCTGATGTGATGCAAGACAAATCACCTGTTACCTATCATTTGCCTAAATATAAATAATTACCCTTCAGCTTTTATATCTCACTTCTAGTTTATAAGAAGTATATGCGATAGAAGAACCTAAATTGCACCATGAAGAAGCAACCAGAAAAATTCCAAGATGTGACAGTGCACAGAGTGACACCTGAGCCTCTTCAACATGCCAGTGTCAGGAGCTTCAAAAGGGAGGAATTTGAAGCAGTGACACGATCAGTACAATTTCAGGTGCTCCGCTATACTTTCCAAATTTCCTTGCTATTCTTTGGGTACCGTGCAGCCAAAGGACTTTGAGAGTATATCGGTTCAGGGCCAAGGCGGTTAGGAGCAGAGGCACGCCTCCATTCCTCTCTTAGATGCCACCATTCAGATCCAGAGGGTCACATGCAAGGTGGTAGATGGCCACCCCACTTTGTTGACTTAAACAAGTGAGTGTCCAGCTTTGTGAGCTGTAATATCTAGCATTAATTAGTTTTCACCCATATAGGATCTGTGCTAAATTAAAAGGAACCCAAGCACAAAGCAATAGATGCACTGCTTGCTTCTGGATTGGATCACAATCTGGATAAACTACTGAAAAAGCTATTTGGAAGTGAATTGAAGAAATTCAAACATAGACTGGGTGTAAAATTTTGACATGAAAAGTTGGGGTTGTTAATTTCAAAAACAAATTTGTATTACATTTATGTGTGTATTATGTATATGTGTACATTAGAGACAGAAAGAGAACACACATCTACATGTATAATATATGGAAGTGTTAATTGTGGTAAACTTTGGGTTTTAGGAACATAGTTGTTCTCCTTTTTTATTTTTGCTAATCCACAGTGAACTTTCATAAAAGTAGTTTACATAAAAAGTTATTTTTTAATTAAAAAAAAAGTTTACTGGCAAAACTGTGGCATTATGCTTACTCACAAATAGGGGTAGGGTCCAAGTAAATCAAGTTTTGATCAAGGAACAAATTTGGGAACAAAACAGAACTGAAGTCTAAGAAAATGTCAGGAGAAAAATCGCAGGAAGGCTTGCTGGTGCTAAAATTGCTTAATTTCAGAAGCAGCGTTTTCTCACAGCAATTGCAGTCTTTCCTACTGGCCTGCCCTATTCCCATCAGACAGGTCTTCCATGGCTTTAAAGGGCCCTGACCCGGTGCTGTCCAAGGGGACTCGCTGCAATGGGGAGACCATCCTAAATCTCTGCTATCCAATATGGTAGCCACAAGTCATGTGCAGTGACCAAGCATTTTAAATGTGGCTGCTGTGACTGAGAATGAAAATTTTCATTTTGTATTTGATTTGAATTACAATTAAAATTTTTTATTTTATTGGATTTTTCTTGGTGGTGGTGGGGGGTACTCAAAGCAGTCTTCATAGTTGTACATCATTGGTTGTGATATGGTTTCATTCCACACAGGTGGACGTGGGGCCATGTGGTGCAGGAACCGAACTAAGAGCCTCAACCTAACTCGGGGCCTCCCACATGGGAGGTGGGAACCTTCACCACCAAGCCGTCCCAGCATTTACCAGTGGCACCTCAGTTCACCATATGGAGTTGTGTGGGCTGGGGGTGCGGAATAAAACCCCAGCTTTGCGGTTGCCATGCAAGTGCTCAACCACTGAGCTACCTTAGTATCCCCTACAACTTAAACTTAAATAGCCATAGATGCAGATCCTAACCCTTAATCAAGGCACTGGACCCTAACCCAGCCGCTAAAAGCCCACAGTCAGACTGAAAAGACAGTGAAGTTCTGAGGGATATCAGCTCTTCACTCAGCTGGGCTTGGACTACCCCTCACTAAACTTTTCGGCCCTCTGATAGTCTCCTTCACCACGAGGCTTTGATAACGTTGCTTCTGGGTTTTTCCTCGTATAGAATCTCTCCTCCTAATGCGTTGCTGCTGTAGGATCACTTTCCAGAACAGTGAAATATGAGAGGCATCCTCCCCACTGCCCTGAGTCACCCTTGGTCCACTGACTGATCCCAGCAGCTGAAATGCAAACATTGCTCACTGCAGCGTTCCTAGGTGAGAGGTTCCACGCCCCCAGGTTTGTTGCCCAAGCAAAGGAGGAGAAAAAAAGTTACTTCACCAGAACCTAGTCCAGTTTAGGGCTTTGAGATGCAAAATAGGCCTTTGAAGGCTATGCTGGAGATTTGAACTTGGGGGCTAAAACGTTTTTTGAGCTTCACAAAACTAAGCCTGAAATACTTTGCATAGAAAAGGAAAGAGCAAAGACCAGGGGCCCACTACAGAGGGAAAACAGCAACTATGTTTTGAAGGAAAGGCCTATGGGAACTGGGAGAGGAGAGTGGGGACACCAAGGAAACAGCTGATGGGTCACAGGGGGCAGAGTGACAAGTGTGCCCAGGCCTCCAGGGAACAAAACCTAATGGAGAACCGAGCAGGAGACACCACAGGTAGAAGCTCACAGGGGGGGAAAGGAAGAGGAAGAGTTACATCTGTTGCAACAGCTCTGGAGAAACTCACCCACGAGAGGACCCACAGCCCACGCAGTACCCTGACGCCCCCCAAAGGTGCAGGTCAGAGCACAGTACAGTGTTCCCTTGCCACTTCGCGCTTCATGTTTCACGGCTTCAGTGCTTCGTGGGTTTTTCCAAAATATTATCGCACTGTGCCTGGCACCCTGCAGGTGCTCAGGGAACGCATGTGATTAAGTGGACGTGCTGGGCTCCCAGTATTAGACCAGATGGAGCCTGAGAGCACAGAATCTCAACATGTTGGACTGGCTAGAGCAGCCCCAAGGCAGAAAGCAGGGACTAGAGATCCAGTAAGATGGTCGAGGGGCAGTGGGTGGGAGAGGACGCAGGCCCAGGAGCCCGCCTTTGAGGACAGACCAGGTGGGGGTGGGGGTGGGGTCTTGTTGCTATGCATACCTTTAAGGCAGTGCTTTGGAAAAACTTCCGATGTTGAACCACTGACACCTTTCTAGTCTCACCGCACCCCTTTTGCCCCACATCTGTGCAAGCTGCTAAGGAAGTGCGGGAACCCCTCCCTTTGTGCTGGGAGGGAAGATTAACCCATGCAAACCTCTGCTCATGTGCAAGAGCCCTAACCCAGCCCCACTCCCCAACCCCAATAAAAACCGAAGCCACCCACTCCTTCCTGCACTCATGAGGGGCCACTTTGGGTGCCTCCTCAGAAAGCAATGTTGATTCATGTTTATTACTGTATAAGGTTTTGTCATTAACCTTATTAATTAGCACTGACACGTTTAAGTAAATACGTATACTGTTGTCATTTTTGTCTTAAATGAGTAAAGTATGAATACTGTTTACATATTTAAAACATTCTTGTACCTGCATACACGAAAATTCCTAGGGGCAAATCCTACTTCGCGGTTTTTCAGCTTTTGCGGAAGGTTCTGGTCCCCATTAACTGCGA
>PVKE010053014.1:0-10166 GCA_004027555.1 Craseonycteris thonglongyai
GAGTGGGGGTGGCAGGATTGTCTGAGGAAGCTTCCCAGGGGAGGCAGTGCCCCCACTGAGCGGTGGAAGAGTGGAGGGGAATTAATAGGGGCTTAGTAAGGTGACCAGACGTCCCGCTTTTGGGGGGACAGTCCTGATTTTTAACAATTTGTCCCGCATCCCACGGCGTTTTAAAAAAGTCCCGGTTTTTGGAAAGAATGCACGACAAGCTAGGGGACGGCGGGAGATAGACCAAATTTTTAATCAGGAACCCTCTTCCTCCCGGTCAGTGGTGTCCCGTTTTACCAATGTTAAAATCTGGTCACCTTAGCTTAGAGGAGAGTGGGGAGAGAATCTCAGGTCAGGGCACATCCATGAGGCTGCTCACGGTCTCTCCACCCCTCTCCTCCCTTTTCTGAGTTCCTGCTGCCTGACGCCTGACTGATTACAGCTATAAGGAACCCAGACCCTCCTCCCCCAAGGCCTGGCAGTCTCCTTGCTCACCTGCTTCCAAACTCACCCAGTCAGGACTGACTCAGACGAACTCGGCAAGGAAATAACAGAATTCCCGCGGAGGACGCATCACCTACAGTGCACAGCCTGTCCCTGGAACCCTCCACTGGCAGAGCCGCTCTGGCAGCGAGACAGGGACAGACGGTGGCCGTGAACATTGTGTGCCCATGAACAGTGGGTGCCTGTGCGCCTTTGTGTCTACAATCCATGGTTTCCCGAGAGACCAGGGCAGCGCTGCCGCCAGGTAAACAGCCGCCGAAACAACTGAGAGAGCAGGTTTCAGCTCCGCGATGCTGCCCACAGGCCTCAGCTGCTTACACCCACCGTCAACCGTGTCTCTGGGGGGATGTAAAGGGGGGCTCTGGCCAAGACACCCAAGGGGCCCCTTCCGGAGACGAGAAGCCCATGCCCAGCGTCGTGTCATGCCCCGTCCCAGGCCCTGCTGTGTCCCCCAACCTGGAAGACCATTTTTCTCGTTAGTGAGTCTGGGAGACACTTATGGCCAAGTTCAGCCCGACTATGCGCTTTCTTTCCGCTCTCTTCCTATCTTTCCTCGCTCTATCTTTCCTTTTCTCTCTGTTTCTATCTCTATTTCTATCTCTCCTCTCCCTCCCTCCCTCCTTCCTTTCCCTATTCCCTGTCATCAACTTTCATTTCCCCAATAAGAGCTTTACAGCCATAACAATATAGTCCATCATCTGGAGCTTAGGGCACTTTTACATATTATTTGTCTTCGCAGCATCTGTGAGAGGTGAAACTTGACAGAAATAGTGAAAGAAGAGGTGAGAGCTGTACTATAAGAGACGGTCCATGCAGTTCAGTGCCAGAGCGGGGAGGGGGCCGGGAGGTCCATGGGACAGAAGTCTCCACAAGACCCACTGAGCCGGGTGGACAGACAGGGTCTCATTGCAGTCACATCCAGCCCTTCAGCAAGTATGGAGATGGTTTAAAAAAAAACAAACCGTGTGCAAGAGGTGAAGGAAGGAATTCACTGCCTGGGGCACCCTGTCTGGAGTGACAGTGCGACATCTGCGCCCAGCCTCGAGGCCTGGGTAGGATTTTTCCGGGCAGACTGAAGGAGGAGCACAGATACGCGGGAACAGAGGGGCGCAGATGTCCCAGCTCGGTTGGGCTTGTGGGGCTGGATACCCCGGTGTCTGATGATGTCCTTGACCCCTGGAGAGAGGGCTGGAGATAGGGGAGGAGCCTGGAGTGTCAGTCTACAGGGAGGGCGGGGTTGTGCGCAGGTGGGTAACCGGGTGGGCAGGGACTGGAGGTGTGCTTTGGGAAGTCTGTTCTTGTGGAGTAGGGGAGGAAGCCATGCAGAGGAGAGGTTGGAGGGGGCGCAGGGCTCAGTGGGAAGCCACCACTGTTGGGGTCCAGGCACGAGATCACAAGGGTCTGGGGTAGAGTGGCATCGTGGGAATGAGGATGGGATTCCAGAGGTCTTGGGGACTTTTGCAATGAGAGGAGGGTCGTGGTTTGTGCTTGATGCTGTGAATGTCCCAAGGGGCTTGGGACATGGCCCTGCCCTCAGGAGTTGGTTACCTAACTGGGGAAATGACATTGAACCATTGAAAAGCAATTGCCTTAGAAGAGGTAGCCCTGAGTCCAATTGAAATAACATTTCAAAGCAAGGAGAGGTCGAATGTGGAAAAGATAGTCCAAGAAGCCTCATGAGAGAGGTAAGAGCAGAACTGAGTGGGAAAGGCAAAGCAGAGGAGGGGCATTTGGGGAGCGGGGAGATGGAGTGGGGGGAGTTAGATCACCGACCTCTCAGCATTGCACTTGTCCTCACACAGCCCCCCTTTCTCACCGTCCTGCCCCCCCCTCATTATCCAGCCTTGACCCACATGTTGATACTTCGGGGGGAAAAAAGAAGTCATTATATCACTCTCTTTTACATGAAAAATCTACTTTTTTGGTGGAAAGTAACTAAATCAAGTGGGCGTGGCGGGGACCCAGATCCCGCAGGAGGAGGGGCGGTTTGGAAGTCCCCTGAACACACACTTCTGCCCCTCTGGTCCTTTCTGCTGGCAAACTCGGGTCCAAGTTTATTTCTCACATCTAGAACCTCCTGGCTCAGGCGACTCTGCAGAGCTTGGTTCTCAGCAACTAGTTTGTAAATGAGTAAATGAGCAAACGAATGAATCAATCGATCAATCAAAGACTGACACTCCTAGCCAAGCGTTCCCACGAGCCTGCGTGGGGAGGGGACAGGGCCAGCCTGCGGGCTGCTGGGAGGCTCTTGGCAGGTTCCCTGACAAGTGAGAGACCGTGTAGGGGAGCCTGACAGCGCCCCTGGGCATCAGGGAGCTCCCGATGCAGTGGCACCTGGGGAAGCCGAGGTCTGGGCACAGGCCCCTGGGAGGCTGGGAACACCAAAGGGCCCACGTGCGAAACAAGGTGTCGGAGAGGCTGGTGACCAAACTCGGAGCAGGAACCAGAAAGCCACAAGAGCAAGGCACGTGGTCACAGACCTGCAGGCTTCCTGCTCCTCTCCCTGACAGCACCGTGACCTTGGGCAAAGGCACTGACCTTGGGCCCAGGCATGCACCATCCCTCTCAATGCCATGTCCTCATTAGAAAGCCAAGAAAACAGTAATTATCTGTTTCCATTTCAGAAAGTCTTGAAATCATTAACATTTACAGGGCAGCTTTGAAGTCCTCAGATAGGAGCTGCTGAGAAAATGTTAGTATTGTTTTAAACTAAGGTGACCAGATTTTAACATTGGTAAAGTGGGACACCATTGACCAGGGGGGAGGGGGTTCTTGATTAAAAATTTGGTCTATCTCCCGCCGTTCCCTAGCTTGTCATGCATTCTTTCCAAAAATCGGGACTTTTTTAAAATGCCGTGGGATGCGGGACAAATTGTTAAAAATCAGGACTGTCCCGCCAAAAGCGGGACGTCTGGTCACCTTATTTTAAATCCTACTATGTCTGCCATCCCTGGCTCTGGCTGGCAGGTGTGTTATCTTATCCTTGAGGGGGTAGCTGTTTGCAAGCAGATTAATTAGAACTCCATTTTCCAGACTTTTTAATGTAGATGTTAATAAATTCTATCATTTTATCCATTTATTGCAGCAGATAAGATTCTTTGGGACTCGCTTCTCGTTTACGATGTTGACCTGGGCAAGTAGGCTCATCCTGCATTATGAATGTCTTCCATATGAGATGATGACAATTGCTTAGGAATACAATGTCCTGGCAGGTCTCCACACGACTTCATATTCCTATAAGAACCGCAACGCTTGCTTGTCTGGGTTTCTGTTTAATTTCTCCGCCCAACCATTCCGATGTTTTCCTTTCGTTGGCTTTGCCGCAAATCTTCATTCAAAGGGGAAATGATACAGAAGCAGAGCGGAGATGACTTGAGGTGCGTCCCTCTGACACTGGTGCATGCCCCTCCCCCCAAGCTGAGCAGGAGGCCCTGTGGAAGGAGAGACCCAGCCCTCAGCCATCACAGGATGTGGGCACCAGCTTAGGAGGCCACAAGAGACACATCTCACGCCCACGTGACTTGAGCACCTTTCTCAGGAATGGAGGTGCTGGGAGATGGGGCCTAGGAGCAAGGGGTGCTCAGAGATGTTGGGGGGAAGAGGGCTCCTGCCTGCCCAAGAGGGTGGCCGTCATCCCTGCAGGCAGCTCCCGCCAGCAGCCTCTCTGGGGCTCGCTCCATCTGGGGGCCACAGCGGGGATTTAGCATGGGGTGCGGGATGCCATCTTTCTCATAAGGCCAACTCCAGGCTGCTCTGGGCTTCTTGGCCCCTTCAGAGGGGACCCATCGCTCCCAGCTTCCCTCTTCTCTCCCGGCTCCTGCTTACCTTCCTTCCCTCACCTGCTCTCACCCACCTGCAGGCTCTTCTTGGCCAAGGTTTTGTTTCACATTGCAAGTCGGCCAGAGTTGCTTAGTTGACGGTAAAGAATCCTCCAATAGTCTTCAGTTACCTGCACGGCAATGGGAGGCGCTGCCCAAACAAAATGAAGCCGGGAACCACCCCCAACGCACAGAGGCTGCTGCCTGGAAGGTGCTGCGGGTGGTCTTGTAAGCGACACTCCCCATTATGCCTTCGCTAGACTCCTGCTCAGATGAACCTCATCCGCAAGCTCTGTGTGCGGACGAATGAGGCTGGACACTGTTCTGAACACATGGACCAGTTCATTTAACCCTGATCACAACCCGATGTGGCAGGTACAATAAGTACCCCCGCTCCCAGATGAGAACATGTAGGGACAGAAAGGTCGACATTAACCAGGTGGCCCAAGGCCACACAGCCAGCGGGGGGCAGAGCTGGGCCCTGCAGCCACATGGCCGGCTCCACAGCCCTCACTCTCAGCCCCAATCTCTTACTGATTAAATGAGATAGTGCATAATACATCTCATAGAAATTCTGCCATATAGAAAACCTCAACTACTACTGTTAACTGTTATTCTTGCTCATTTTACACCTTACTGGGACGGATAGGAAAGGCCAAACAAGGGGAAGAAAACGGAAATTCCACTGGAAATGCCCCTCTCTCCTAGGTTCCTAGCTTCCCACTCGTGGCCCAAGACCTTCCTGCTGAAAGGGGTCCATTGCAGAAGCTGTTCTCTCCATAGACACGGTAATAGTTTTCCCAAACACAGAGTGGCAGGTTTGAGAAAGGAAAGGAAGCTGAGTAACCCGTTAGCCCAACTCCCTCACATTACAGATGAGGAAACTGAGGCCTGGAAAAGTCACTGAGGAGGGGTGGGGGGGTGAAGCATACTCATCAAGCCAGCAGGGAGCCTGCCCCCCCCCCACACACACACACACACAGCTCACAGTTTCCTTTCCTCCAGGTCTGATGTCCTACACCCTTCTTTGCATACTTATTTCCATAAATTTGCATATTGGGCTCCAGAGATTCCACATGTGAGACAAAAATGAAAGAACTTGTGGACACCGAATTCCAACTGGATAATCAACTCGACTCACACTTGAAATGCAGAGCAGAGTCCCAGGCTGCCAAAAGGGGCAGAGGGCCTGGGGAGGGAAGCTGGGGGGGGGTCAGGGGGAGCACAGAACGCAGCCCCTCCACCGGCACCGGCAGGAATGGCACCCCGGGCCCAGCGTAACCTGGAACCCACTACAAAGAGCCTCCAGACAGAGCCCTCCCAGACAGCCCACAAGAACACGGGCACGGATCCAGGACACATGAGCTCCCAGTGTAGACTCTGTGGGCACTAAGACCTGAGAGGTATGGTGACTTCCCTACAATCATTGGACAGTTAACTTCAGAGCCAAAATAGAGATCAGGTCTCCAGGATCCCAGCCTTCAATTCCAGCCACCTTCAGAGCAAAGCTGCCATGAGGCCCCTGCTGAAGGGCAATGTCTTCCTTCCTGGCTGGGGAGGCAGGAGCCTCGAGATTGCCACTAAGTGTCTCCTATGGGCTCAGAGCTGTTCCCTTAAGGAATTGTCCCCTTGGAAAATCCAGAGGCCATGAGCAGTCGAGTCCAAGGACAGGTAAGCGCAGGGGCTGTATACACATGCCCTGGACAGTCCCCCAGGGGCAGGCAAGCCCTGATCCTGGGATGACCCCGCCTTCTAAAGCCTTGTGTGCTCTGGCAAGTTGCCACCGGGCTCCATATTCGGCTCTCCCAACAGGGGGCGCTAGCCACAGTTGAATCCACCTCGTGACTATTACTGCCATTATAAAGCCTGCCTCCTTGTGACAGGCTCCTCCTCTCCTTAGCCCAGCTCTCTCTAAGTTTCTACATTTCAGTAATTCCAGCCTCTTCCCTTTATTCACTCAGCCCTAGGTGTGCTCGCTTCCTACAGCTGTGCCTTCCACGATACCGTTAAGCACTCTTTTTGTCCATTCAATTACTAGTTATAACTTTATTCCTAGTCAACAACTTGCTACATTTCATTCTTTCTGATCAAATGACTGCGGCAGATACAACTCAGCACTTACATTAACCCCTCACTACAGCCTTCCTACCTGGGCTTCTACCTGTAAGCCAGCTACTATGGGTGAGGGGGGCCCCTGGTCCTCCGGATCTAGGTAAGATCGGAGGGAACACCTATTTCACACTCTCCTCTGTTTCACATAACCTTGCCTGAACCCCAGGATGGGGCGAGGGCCCTCAAAGCTCCTGTGCTCATCATCACCATCGTCCCATGGTCTCATATTAAAGCCAGATTGTGTGTATACCTGTCTCTCTCCTCAGACTATAGTGACATATCCAAAGTCAGGGGTCATATCATATCACGATCAGTTGATACCACATCATGAACTTTTGTGTCTGGAGCCCACTGCCTGGCATACTTCCCTGCACCTAGTAGGTGCACAGTAATGTTTCATGAGCCTCATAAACATTTGATAATTTGGATAGTCTCCCATGATACGAAAACTATTTGGTTGAATGCGCTATCCAACCTGGTGTAAATACAAAAGTAAAAAACAAAACCACATGATCGTAAACCCAAAACAAAAAAAGAGAAAGAGAGAGGAGAAAGAAAGTCGAGTCTCTGCTTTAATCCCCACAAGGCAAAATTGGGCTTGGAGATTTGGAGAGAGACTCACTCCCCAGTCTTTCCCCATAACCCCTGGCTGCAACGATGTTTGCATTGTGTCTGCATGTTATTATTTACACTTCCGTGTTGGTGTTTGCACAGTGGGCAGGGCTCCCAAGGAAGCCTTTCCTGTCTGAGTCCAGAGATGGCTGCACATCCCCTGGGAGGGTGGCTGAGGTCTCCAGACAGCTGCGCTCCTCAGGGGACAGCCAGCCTCTGAGGCTAGAAGGGCTTCCTTCTCCGTCTCTGTCTACCCACCTGTCTTGCTCCCCTCCCCCCTTCCTCTCATTCCTGGGAGAGCATCTATTAGAAACACGCGTGCAATAGATAAGGACCCCGTTAGAGCTGGCGGGCTCCCCCTGTGTAATTGGGAAGTGTATTGTTGTGTAATTCAGACATTAATTAGTAGGAGCTGTTTCAAAACTGCAGGTGGAAGTGGGAGGCCCACTGCGCTCTATCAGCCGTGCATCTGGCTTCTTCTCAGCTGCAGGGGAACCTGCCCTGGGCTCGCTCAGGGACCATCCCAATAAAGGACCCTCCCTGGCCTCTGTGGTTTGGGAAGGGGCGGCCCTCTCTTCTTCACTGGGGGTGGGGAGGGTGAGAATATAACTGCAGAAGCCACAGCTGGCTGCCTAAGTGCTTGCGCCACTGCTGTGAAGTGTCGCTCAGCTGTCCAAAGAGCACTAGGGGTCCTTCCAGCCCAGTGGGAGGAAGAGGGAGATGTCACGGAGCAGCCTGAACCTCAGGGCGCCACGAATCTCGCCCTACCTGGAGAAAAACCTCAAATTATTTCCCTCTGATATAGACTAGGGTGACCAGACGTCCCGCTTTTGGCAGAACAGTCCCGAGTTTTAACAATTTGTCCCGTGTCCCGCAGCGTTTTAAAAAAGTCCTGATTTTTGGAAAGAATGCACAACAAGCTAGGGAATGGCGGGAGAAAGACCAAATTTTTAATCAAAAACCCCCTCCCCCCCGGTCAATGGTGTCCCGCTTTACCAATGTTAAAATCTGGTCACCTTAATAGACAGGAAAAATGAGTGTACCGTAAGCAGGATCGTGTCTCCAGCAATGGGAATAAGCAAGGTAGGTGGCGCTTCCTGGCCCAGGCTGTCCTACGGGGCTGCAGTGACCGCCACAAAGTCAAGTGCAGCTCTGAGTCCTCCGGAAGAGCCCAGACTTCTCCAAACAGGCTCTGTGCTCGCTTCTGCACTTGCCCTCGCTCATGCTGTTCCCTCCTCTGGAACATCGATCCCTCTCATTTCCCAGTGTCTCCACAGCACCTAGAACAGAGCTGATGCTTAGTAAATATTGGATGGATGGATGGAGTCCCAGCCTTCAAATCCCTACCCACGTGCAAGAAGCCTGCTCGGTGTCCTGAGACACCGTGGACCTCTCTCCTCTTGTGGCCTAACTTCCGCTACCTCTCTCCCAGCACTGACCTCACACTGCAAATTGTCCGCTTGTGTATGAGTCTGTCTCCCCCATTGGATTGTAAGCTTCTGGGAGGAAAGCCTGTCTTATACATCTTTGCTTCACCCATCCTTCCCCTGCAACTCCCAAGGTGAGCACTGCACCTGATGCTGGACACGTTTACTGATGGAATTGCTGAGCAGAATTGAAGAGCCTGGCTCCCGCCCCTGAGAGCCCACCATGCCAGTCTCGGGACAGTGAGAGGACTGCAGGAGGAGCCTGGGGGCCAAACAGGACACGCACACACGCACACGCACACACACACCCCGTGCCCACTGGGTACACCCACATGCAAATCCATGCGTGAGTATCCGTGACGTTCTGGAGTGGGCTCGCTGCCAATCACCCCAGAGCATCAGCAGGATCATTTTAACTGAAGGATCAATTGGGGTTGAGTTTCATCACCAGATAATGTGTCTAGCCTCCCAATCCTCTCATCCTTGTTGAATTCAATCCCATCCAACAAACCCAAACGGAAGGCTTACACTACACCCAGAACCACAGCGCCTCCTAAAATCCCAGAGAATTCCCCCCTGCTTTCCTGCAGTGTGACTAACAGGGCCATTCCCCTCAGAGAAAATTCTGTAGCAAACTCACTTCGGTGGTGCTTTCTTTCCCTGGCCCGTGCATCATCGGGGCGTCTGGAGTCAACCTGAGCATGTATTTGAGAGCCAAGTGAATAGCTAGCTATTCAGGAGGCAGTGTTTCCAGAGGAACCCACATAGCACTGCGTTGGTGAGGCAGAGGAAAGGGGTATTTGTGAGAAAGAGAAGGGGAACAGTCACACCCATGGAAGAAAGGCATTTCCATGGGTGCAGAGAAGCTAGCACAGAGACGCTAGTTCTGAGGAGTATTTTCAGATCTTCCTTCCCGCCGTCATGCTGTCTGCTTCCTCATGCAGTTGTGTGGCGTCCCTGCTGCTTTAGGCCCCATCCGAAGGCTCTTTTGCCCTGTTTTAACATCCAAAGCTTGGAGGGGTGAGACCTGCTAGGCAGTCCTCTGGGATGGCAGTTCGGCCTCCGTGTTAAAGGGACTCCGTTTGTATCATTTTTCACACCGAGACAATTCCTGAACCCCAGGACTCTCTATCTGGGACCTAAAATTGATCAGGACCAAAGGGAAGACTGCGAGGCAACGTTCCAAATGCATAAAAGAGACCCAGAGTCTGCCTCTACTAGCAACTCAAAACGGAAATAACCGAGGCTGCGAAGAGTGTGTTTCCTGAACGCGTGTTTTCACGAAGCTCATTCTTGCTCACGGCAACCCTGGAAGCTATTATGAGCCTGTAAGGTAGTTCCCAGGGGAAGAAGCTGAGGCACACACCACAGTCAGATGACTTTCTAGGAAATGGGTCGCCATGGGCTTGAAGGAGGAGGCGGGAGTGGTGACCTGTGCTTAATGGCATGAATGGCGTGAAATTCCAGCCCAGAGGGTCCCAGCCCTTTTGGGGCAAGACTTTCGCTTTCTCTTCCCCTTTGCCCCACCAGGGAGCCGCTTCCTTAACGTGCAGAGTGGCTCTCCAAGGCCTCACGTTTGTCCTCTCAGGGAGCGCCTTGCCCCTGTTGGCAGCAAGTGGCCATGCTGTGTGCTTTCTGTGACAAACAGGCAGCCTGAGCAGAAGCCCCTTCCAGAAAGCCGTACCTGCTGCAGTGACCACACAGC
>PVKE010053015.1:0-10166 GCA_004027555.1 Craseonycteris thonglongyai
AATTACATAGTTTCCAGGTGTACAACTCTACATGACATCATCTATATATTGCATTATGTGCTCACCACCCAGAATCAGCTCTCCCTCCATCACCACATGGGGTGGGGCAGGGGGGAGTTGGGAGTGAATACACCATTTCTAATTTTAATAACACTGCAGAGCTCCAAAAGTAACATTTTTTTCTAGCATCACCTGTCAATATATAATAAATCATTCTGTGGTTTCTATGCAAAGGTTGTATGTTGTATAATTTTTATTATCAGCTCCATATTTTCACAGTGTACATGCATGTTTTTGTGCAATATTGCTCAACATATTTACTCAAAAATGACAATAAAGGGAGTGAAAGAATCTTAGCATAATAACTGAACTCAGGGTCTATTTACTTATGGCTTCTGTATTCCTGAATGGTGATGAAGCATGGTTTCTTGGCGATAGTGCACATATTTCAAAAAAGATTCCTGGCCTCTGACCTAGAGAGAAAACACTGCACAGACTCTCATGCATATAGATTTCTCAGTTCTACTTTGATTCCAAACTCAATATTTCTGCTCTAGGATATAACTGAAAACCCTCTATAAGATGACATACTCTCAAAAACAAGTAAGAACAATTCTAGCATTAAAGGAAACATCCCTTTTATCTGTAGACTTGGCATTTTAAAATCCATCAAGGTTTTGAGTTGAAAGAATACTTTGTCAGTCAGAAACTCATCTCTAAGCATCAGTAAATCACTTGAAATATTTGAAATCCAATGATGAAAGCTTTGAGATGAAGAAAAGGTCATACTATATTTCTCAAAATATTTTATATGAAGAGGATAGAGACAGCAAGAGAAATATTCTGATAGCAAATAGTGAGCTCTGTCATAAAAGCAATTGATGGCTGTGGTCATGGTTAGACAGAACTTCTATGTCAGATAAAGGTAATTCTGCATGTTGAAGGTCTATGAGAAAAATATGAAGATGCCAATTAAATGTCAATTCAATGCTTATAAAATATAATCAAAGATTAACTGTTCACATTTTGAGGAAGACTTCTGAATTTCCCTATGCATGTTTTATAAGTTTATATTGAATTAGTAAATTAAATGAAAAACAAAACAAGAAAACTAATGCATATCTTAATATATTTTCAACCTTTTACTTCCCATTTGCATTTTCATAAAATTTACATAAGGTACACAGATTCAATTTCTGGCTATGGTAGTATACATCACATCTTTCCCAAGTCAAAGCAAATTTGGTTTCCTATAAATTTATGTTGCTGAATTCTAAATCAAGACCTCCTCAAATATATAATATAGCCTGTATTTTCCAAATTGCCTACAAGGAAGACTGTATTTTGTAGTCAGTTTTACTTTGTTACTTCACTAAAACTTTGCTGGATCATTAGTCAAGTGTTTCTTGTAACAGAAGAAGAAACTGTTGGGTTATAGTTGCATAGTTCTCTTCATATTCCAGAGTATGTAGTTACTGTAAATATCATCAAGCTTCTGATAAAATGCTCACATAGTGCTAAATGCAGACAAATGACAATGTTAGTCCTAATCACATTTTAAAAATTGATTGAATATCTTTAACAATGATAATGTTACATGATAATTATTTTGCTCTTCCAGTGGGCTTGAAGAAGTCCTTTTAACATTCCTTGTAACACTAGCTTGGTAGTGATGAACTCCTTTAGCTTTTTCCTATCTGGGAAGCTCTTTATCCCTCCTTTGATTTTGAATGATAGCTTTGCTGGGTAGTGTAGCCTTGGTTATAGGCCCTTGTTTTATATCACTTTGAGTATTTCCTGCCACTCCTTTCTGGCCTAGTGTGGTCAGTGGTTTCTACAAAGTGAATGCAGTCTTTACCGTACCAGTGTTGGGCCTATTACCACCCCAATGAGCCAACCATCACCTTCTTCAGGCCCTCAGGTCCCCAGGAGATGCCTAAAAAACACTATGCACAGGTCCTGGATCACCTCCCACCAGCAGCCTGTGGGAAGGAGCCAGCAGCCCAGCAGTCAAGAGTGCCCCCTGGGTGATGTAGCACCTGCTGTGTAGGGGGCGGGACCCACGGCGTCATCAAAGCAGTGCTCATGCGCAGACTCCACAACCAATGCGGTCTCAGGATTTGGCCTTTGAGGGGCGGGCTCAACCCTGAAAGGATGGCGTCCTTCTGCAGGCTACACCTGTGTCAGGCTCCACACCCAGCATGCAATGGCTCCTGTCCCTCCAGCCCCTGCCCTGGAGACACACAGCTCAATCCTTGCCCACACATCCCTGGGCCTCCTGACCTGCTGCCCTTTCACCGGACACCAGGTGAGTGTTTGCACGTGAGTGACTATGTGTGTGGGCCCTTTAAGAGGGCATCTGAGTTGCAGCTATTTTCCATCTCACCTGGATGGACAGACAGTCCTCGTTGATTTTTACTGACAAATGTAGTGGGGACGCCTCCACCTGGTTCAGGATCCCTGGGCAGAGGAGCCTGGTGTGGGGCTGGGACCCCTCCCTCTTCATGGGGGACCTCCACCACTGAGGCGTCCCTCCTGGTGTTCAACCACTCACTACCTGTGGGTTTGAGGTCAGCCGGTTTTCCATCTCCACCCCTCCTACCAGTCTCCATGTGGGTCTTCTCTATACCCTTAGTTATAGGCGTTCTGTTCAGTTCATCTTCCCATGGTTCTTGAGGTTGATTGTTGTATAATTTATCTGTGATTTTGATGTGATCCTGGGAGGCAGCAGGCGTAGCATATACTAATCTGCCACCTTGGACCTCTTGCTGTGTTTGATTTTCTGTGTTCCCAGAATGAACATATCTGTTACAGTGATACCAGGTTTGATCACTTGTTCCTGAGACATGGAACTGTTAGTGAAAAAAATACATACTTGCTGCCGCTTCAGTTGTGCTAAGATATTTGTCTATTGGTTACTAAAAGCAAGTGTGACAAAGCTTCCTGTGGAGAGAAAATGTTCTACCTTTTTACTAGGGTCATGGTTACATTTTAAAAAATCAACTTTTGCTTAAACGTGTGCATTTTAGTGTGTCTGAATACTAAGAATGAAATCTTACTATTTGGGACAACATAAATGGACGTAGAGGGTATTTATATTAAGTGAAATAAGTCAGAATGAGAAAGACAAACACCATATGTTCTCACTTACATGTGGAATCTAAAGAACAAAATAAACAAAACAGAAACAGATTCATAGATACAGAGAACAAACTGATGGTTACCAGATGAAACCAGTATTGAGGGGCTGGGTGCAAAAGGTGAAGGGATTAATAAAAAAAATCTAAGAAAAAATATAAACTGTTTATCAAGGACTGAAAACATGTAAGCTCTATTCCAGTATGCCTTATTTTGGAACCTTTTCATGACTGTGGGAAAGGCACTGGACCAGTTAGGTTCACATAATATGTGTTTCATCCTAGGTTTGTCATTTACAAGCTTGTTGATTTTAGAGAAATTTCAAAGTATCGTAGATCTATAAACTATTAAAGTTGAGGAAACGTATAAGATACGTAAGAGGGGTTGAACTGAATTAGAAAATTCCTACTGAATGTCTTATGGGTCTCCTATGTGGAGTGTTCCTTTTGATGTGCAATTGAAATTTCTTTAATCCCTGAATAGTGCAAATGAAAACTGTCCATTATTTTGAACATCATACCAACTTAGAGCAAATTGCTCTGAGTCTTATGAAAGCTTTTCTATTTCTCAGGTCACACCAAGGCTTATTGATGGGGTCATTTGGATTGGGACATTCTTTAGAAATCCAGTTTAACTCAATTTCCCCTATGATTCTATGTGTAGACCATTTACTCTTGAGAAAAGTCTTCAATATATAAGAAAATATTGGACAATGATATTAGAAAAAGAAAAACATCATTGATGTTTTGAGGTTTCATTCTTTCATGGGATAAAACGATATTGCTCTACAGAAATATCTGTGCTTTCCTTAGAGTGGAATACTTAGTAATAACCCTGAATAGGTATAGACAGTAGACAGAATCTGTGTGAAAAATTGTGTTCAAGTAACAAACATGTTCATTGTGACTATAGTCATTCATTTTTGAAAAAGAAAACTTTCCCCCCTTTAATGTTCCTTTCATATATTCTTTGGAGAATCTATTTTATTCAATCAAACTGAAGAACACCTCTGGCTGTTGATAATTTTTTCAGCATTTTCTGGTTATAAGAAAGCCCCTGTGACCCAATGAAGTGTAATATTCAGACAGAAGGGTAGTTTGCCCCATGAAAAGACATTTATTTCTTTATTGTCAGTTCTTTTGTTAAATCAAATGCAATAACTATATTTGAACCATGCCATTCCATTGTAACTGGACCCACCTATTCAGCACTCACATAACCTATGGAAATCTTAACACATTGGCTATAGTGTTATGATTATCCATTGGTATTTTTTGGATTTATAAAATTAAGTTCTAAAGTACTTGAAGATCCTCAAATCAGAGAACAGCGTGTAAAATTTGAATGAAACACTTTTTACCTCACGATACTAAGATAAGAAGTTCTAAGTAGAACAAAAATTGCACTAATAAATTGTGTTCAATCTGCGGCCCAAGACAGCTTTGAATGTGGCCCAACACAGATTTGTAAATGTTCTTAAAGCATGATGAGTTTTTTTGTGTGTGTGATTTTTTTTTTTTTTTTTAGCTCATCAACTATTATTAGTGTTTAATGTATTTTATGTGTGACCCAAAACAATTCTTCCACTGTGGCCCAGGGAAGCCAGAAGGTTGAACACCCCTGCCCTAAATCAATCTCGCAGTTTGAACTCTTCCTCTTTGAAATAATCCTAACAAGTCTCAGATTACTTTATCGGAGATTTAGCGCATTTTAAGATTACAGGGTTGTTTTTTTTTATTCCCATTGGTCTTCATTTTACCTCTAATTTCCCTTTACCATCATTTAAAGTATCGCCTATGTGGCTAATGGAGCCTTGTTTGTTCATCAGAAGCTCTTTGATGACCAAGTCTAATAGTCTCAGGCATACTGTCAAAGCCATCATCAAACAATATATATTTAGGAGGGCTTGCTTTTAAAGTGGCATTGAAAACCTAATTTTGATAAAAAAGGGAATGCGACAACATATTCTAAAAATACTTTCCAAAGCAAGTTCTTTATAATCACTTTGTTTTAACCGTTTTTCAGTTTCATCACTCTTTTCCCTGAGAATCCTTTCCAAGTAAAATAATAAAATAAAATGATAAAATAAAATAAATAAAATAAAATGACAAAATAAGTAAAATAAAACCTAGAAGGAAAAAAATTCCTACTTCTTGATTAACTAGTTTTTCTCCTCACTCACTCTGTAGCAGTAAGGTGCATAACTATTTGCACTTATTTACTTAGTGAACTTAATACACACATAGACACTTGAAGATCCACAACTAACAAAAACCTAATGATAGTACTGGTGACGTTTATGATTATGATAGCAGCTAACATTTATTGAAAGCTCACTGTGTGTCTTGTAACTCATGAGGTTAAAATTATAAATTGGATGTCACTACCACCTTACATAGGTAGCAGTAATAGTGAGATTCACATCCAGGCTTATCTGACTTTCAGCATGCTTATTCTTAGGTTCATATGAGAGACATTGCCAGTGTTATTCACTATTGTATCTCAGTGATTCAGAGGCACAGTACCTGATGAATAAATGATACTCAGTATCAATAAGTGAATGAATGATAACTGCCCTCAAACAATGTGTATCCTATTGGGAGAGAGATGTTACACATAATATATAGCACACCAAAAGTTGCATAAATAATTATGAGTTAAATAACACAGTGTCTTTGGAAATTATATATTAAGATAGTCTTAAAATATGAGCTTTTTGTGAAGAGTTATACTACATTTGTTTGGTAGAAAATAAAAGCAGGTGGGAAATGAAGGTTTCCACTGGTCTAAAAGAATTATAGTGATTAGAAGTTTATTAGCCAAAGTAGGGATGAAAGAGACATGGCAGTGGAACAGTTCTGCATAAGGGCCTCTGGAGATCAAAGCTAGGAAGAGTTGGAGCAAAGGGGATGGTGTACTCATATATGATGACTATAAAATTATTTTATTTCTAGATTGAACTTTTAAAATGAATTTAAAATATTTTTACAGTAATCTCATGTTTCACCTTTCACAGAACAAACTTCTGAAGGCTTTACACTGATTCCATGAATTGGATAAAAAAATATAACCATTGTTAAAAATCACATTCTATTTGAACCATTTGATGTCATTGATCTAAAATTGCTACCATGTAATTGTGAAGTTCTTCTGTTATTGGAACCAGCTCATTAAGTTGTCACTGCACTTTTTGTTAATGCATGTGCAAGGCTAGAAGCAAAAATGAGTTCGATTAACTTAGAGTAAGTCATTTGATTTCAATGAACAGCACATTTTGTACAAATTAAATATTTATCATCAACTTCTTAAGAAGAAAAAAATTTATTATTATTCATTAAACGCACATTTTAAAATGTTTATTGATAAATGAATGTGCTAATTATAAAAAAAAAAAAAAATGTTTTATCAAACAGTACATGCTACAACACAGTCCAGAAACCGGCTCTGGTCA
Organism: Craseonycteris thonglongyai; assembly: GCA_004027555.1. Classification (NCBI taxonomy): domain Eukaryota; kingdom Metazoa; phylum Chordata; class Mammalia; order Chiroptera; family Craseonycteridae; genus Craseonycteris; species Craseonycteris thonglongyai. The sequence goes on from PVKE010053015.1 coordinate 6,590, forward strand.
GCCTGACACATACTTCATTTTATATGTTCTGTGTGTATGTGTCTCTTGAAAAAATAGGATGCATGAGACAAAGAAAATGTAAATGTATCACAGTGAGAAGAGTATGGAAGTGGCAGAATTTGATACTTCTTTTGATACTGACAGAAAACTGTTATTGTGATGACAGAAATACAGACAATGGTCTTTTATCGCCATCTACTGACAGAATCTAACATTACAGAATATGTGACAAAACCAGTTTTGTTCCAATAAAACTTCATTTATGAACACAAAAAAGATCAAGAAGGAACATATTCTTTCCAATCTGAGCATAGTGTATAAATGTATCAGCCATTATGCTTATAGATAGAATATGTAAATTCATAGCTCTACTTCCCCATTTATTAGATAAGATATGAATTTAAAGATCCAACAGATCTCTGTGTGTCTGTATGTGCACATGTATATGTGCATGTGTTTATTTTACTTCTTCACAGTATCTCTCTGTCTCCACCTCTAACCCTAGAACTCAAGATGTCCACAGTTCTCTATTTAAAACTAAAGACATGGGGAAGCCAGGATGGCTCAGTGGGTTGAGCGCTCACTTTGCAGCGCCAGGGACCAAGGATCGAATCCCGGCCCCAGCCTGTGCAGACCCATATGCTGAACTGGGGAGCTCCCCCAGTTCAGTTCACTCTCTGCCTCTGTCTCTGTATCTCTCTCTCTCTCTCTCTCTCTCTCTCTGTCAAAAAAAACAAAACAAAACAAAACAAAACAAAAACAAAAAAACTAAAGACAATCACAAGAGTAAGATACACATGAGGGGAATTATATAATTATATTTTTGTGTTAAATACACTACTTAGCAGGGAAACCGGGATGGCTCAGTGGATTAAGCACTCGCTCACTTTGCAGCCCTGGGGACCAAGGATGGAATCCTGGCCCCAGCCATATGCTGAACTGGGGATTGCCCCCTGTTTAGTTCTCACCAGGGTGAGACCCCAGCCCAGTTCCTGCCCTGTGCAGCCCCACGCCCACCTGTGGAATGAAACTATATAGAAAAACCAATGATGTGCAACTATGGAGGCTGTTCTGGGCCCTCTCCCTTCTCTCTGTCTCTGTCTCTCTCTCTCTCTGTCAAAAACAATAAAATAAATCTTTAAAAAAATAAAATAAAAAATACAGTACTTACCTATTAGGATAAAAATAGAGTTAACCAGCACCCATGGGGATTGGTAGATATCAGATAAATGACACAGACGCTCTGCTAACCAGAACTCAAGCAAAAAGCATTCTCAAGCAACTGTCTGAAATTTTTTGCTGTTGCTTGAGTTCCGGTTAACAGAGAGTCTACTGTATAAATAAGTCATTTCAAAATGCATTTGATGCAATCTAAAGCCACACCATTCACAACCAGAGGAAACACATTTTATTTCAATTCAATCTATGAAAGTACAAATATCTTTGTATGGCTTTATGTTGCTCTTCTTTAAAACTTAAAAAGCAGTAGTACATTTTATAAGCATCTCTCTGGATTTTACTTGTATTCATACACTACAACACAAAGCCTGTTTAAAATACCATACAGCAGAAATTCTAATATTGCATTATTTTAAAAGTTACTTTCATAAAGAAGTTTCTTCAACATTTCACCTTAAACATTTTTATACTGGGATAAATGGAAATAAAAATTTAAAAGTAAAGTACTGCCTAATCACTTCTGTTTTTTTTCTTATTAAAAATGTTTATTGTAGTGCATATAGCCTTAACTTTTTCTACTGTATGAATATGACATTAACAGAAAAGTGTGTATTGGTCCATAAAAGGTAATTATAGAATTTATTGTACAGTGAACATTTTTGTGTTTTCAAATGTTAACATTGTTGAACATCTCAGTTTTACTGCACTTGAAAAACTGGTTTTGAAAACTTGTTAAACTTAGTAGTAGGTGTTGACAGAGTTCACAAAAATGTTTGAGGAGAATATTACTTTCTACACAGGTGAGGCCCTGAAACTTTAAAGCTGAGGTCACAGTCTATCAGTAAGAAAAACATTCACTCTTCTATTCGGTAGCTTGTGTATATAACGTTATAGAAGTATTTTACTGGTAACAAGTCTGACAACATATCAAGGAATGTCAAATTTATATGTGTGCTTTGGAAGATAGTACTTTAAGTTTGTGAAAATACTCTGATCATCATAACAAATTATGTCAGTGAGTTTTTGTATGATTGTTGGTAAATGCTAGGTATTATTTAACTATTTAGGATATTTTTTAATAAGAGAATGATGTCTTACTGAAAATCAGACTTTATATTTTAAATGTTAGTTGTTCTGTTTTATATTAGTTATATTCCAGAAAATAGAGTACCTTTTTTTTCATTTGAAATAGAAAATGTTTCTAACTTCTCAGACTTTTAACAATTAGCAATGCTTTTGTAACCTCTCATACCTTGGCCATTATCAATTGACTTTAAACATTTTAAAGTAATGAGGCTCAAGCCAGACTAATGGATTTCCATTTATATTATCAGCTGTAACAACAATAAACTTGACACCTATGTGTAATTCATGTTAAACACTTGTTTTGGCTTCACAGATTAGAGCAATTATAACTACATATTAAAATGCCACAGGAATTTTCACGTTTGATTACTAATTGAAAGAAAGAACATGATGCTTCTCCCTCTATTATTCCTACTCCATTTTTTTAATTATCCAGTTTTCTTCCCTTCGATACAGATAGATTTAGGGTAGCTTCACCACCACAACACATGCACCAGCTCTTCCAATGTTAACAGGAACTTCCTAACACAGAAAAACAAAAAACAAAAAAACAAGAAAAATACAGTTTGAATGAACTCTGTGTTTAGCATAATATAGCATGTTGGATTTGATAAAGTCTTTAGCTATTCTGCTCTAACCTTACCTTGTATAAAGACAAGGAAAAATGTAGCCTAGGTAACAGTCTTTAAAACGATGTAGATCTGAGTTTGAGGAGCAGGTGATAATTGACTAAGTTCATCTTTCTGGTAATTTCTCACTTGAAAGATTACAGCTAATAATGTCTTTCAAGGTTTTTGTTAGAGCTAAGTGAAATTATGAAAATAATTTGCCATACAGTAGTTATTTTTTCACTTTTTTTTCTTTTTCAATTGCAATTGACATTCAGTATTATTTTATATTAGTTTCACATGTACATCATAGTGGTTAGACATTTATATAATTAAGGTGATCTAATAAATGTAATACCCCCCTGACACCACACAGTTATTACAGTATTACTATGTTCCCTCTGCTGTACTTTATATCCCCATGACTATTTTGTAACTGCCAATGACATACAGTAGTTATAAATTCACTCTTTGTTAGTTCTTTTACTCTTTTCAACATCACACAATGAAACAGTCAAAATCCAGGAATAGAAACTTGGTCTCCTAGGTACTGGTCTATACTTTTCAGAAAAGTAAATTCCATCAGCTTAAACAAGCATTTTGATTATGTGGCTGATCTAACTCATTGTTTGCCAAAATGTTTTCTTCCATTTCTAGTTGGTCCCAAGTATTGAAAAAGTAAGAAGCTACCTACACGGCGAATT
>PVKE010053016.1:0-10166 GCA_004027555.1 Craseonycteris thonglongyai
CAATGTGGACAATAATCTGAGTAGATTTGAAGTAGGCTGGGATCTACTGAATTATAGTGTTTATATAATGCCTATAAATGTGACTTTGATTTCCTGATAAAATACAAAAAGTTTTTATTTACTTATTTACTTACAGAAGTTAATTTTTCTCTAACTTTATTTTATGGCTGCTTTGGGAAATAAAGGCAGTCCTTAAATAATTTACATTTGACTCTTGGATTTTCCTTACACTTCTCTATGGAGAAGTGTCTGGTTCAACAGAACTTGAATTCTAACACACAAATGAGACCCATCAATGAAGCTTCTCTATGTAGGCAACAGATACTCAAAACCTTGCGAAAAAATATGCAATAAAAGAAGATGGGTACAATAGCAGTTCTGATCTGGCCACTATAGTGTTTCAAGCAAAAAGAGAATTAATACAAGGAGTTAGGTGCTTACTCAACTGTCAGACATATCAGAGAAATGGAGGTCAGAAAATTTAGCCACTAGCATGCAGGGTTTGCCATTAACTCTCAGAGATTCAAAGTTTGTAATAACCACAGGAAAATGTTGACAGTGATCAGAGCTCCGTGCAAAATTTCACATCCACTGAAGCCCACATATCTGACTATGACTACTATGATGAGTAACAATCGATTTCTGGTTCTATCTCACCTTCCAAATCTCATACAAGTGTGGCTAATCAGAAAAAGGTCTGTGTTCTACCCTATGGCTGGGGCTGGAAGCTTTTAGGCAGTGTTCAAACTTGCAATCACCAAAATAAATTTCAACAGTAAAAGACTCTAGCATTCTATGAAAAGCACTTATGATACATGACAATGTGTCTGAATTGGTGACTCGGGCTTATTCAGTATGGCTTGGTTCTGGCACAACCTGTAGCTGAAGTTGGATGCTCATTTTATTTATTTATTTTAATTTTTCTTTTTTTTAAGATTTATTTTTATTGTTTTTGACAGAGAGAGATACAGAGACAGAAAGAAGGGATAGGGCCCAGAACAGTCTCCATAGTTGCACATCATTGGTTTTTTCACATAGCTTCATTCCACAGGTGGGTGCGGGGCTGCACAGGGCAGGAACTGGGCTGGGGTCTCACCCTGGTGAGAACTGACCTGGGGGCACTCCCCAGTTCAGCACATGGGTCCACATGGGTCCACATGGGCCAGGGCCGGAATTCTGTCCTCGGTCCCCGGTGCTGCAAAGTGAACGCCTAACCCACTGAGCCATCCCGACTTCCCCTGGATGCTCATTTTAGCCAATACAGATCATACTCTGAAAACAATAACTGAACATGTGAGTGTGAACTCATAAGATGCAATTCTAAGAGAATATATGGACCACCTTGGCTGGAGGAGTGAGGTTAACCTCTATGAGAGAACCTGTGCCAGAATCTAGACCAGAAAAAGCATAAATGCAGCAGTGAACTCTGTCAAATAAATTTATAAAAGCAATACTGTACACCAGTTACAGAAACAATAGAAGCAGAAATATGAGTCCCACTAAGTGAACCAGTCAGTTCCTAACTCTCTTGGTGAGGTCATTGTAAGCAAGATCTGCCCCTTTGAATAATTCACTGGAGTCATTAAACAATTCAGAAAGTAGAAAACATGTACTACATGTCCTGTTATCTTAGAAATTGTAAAATTGAGGTTGTTTTAATTTAAACTTTTTTGTTTTGAAATAAATATGGTCAATTAATGCACTTATAGGCCTCTGCTATCTTAATAGAGCTTGGAAAATGAAAGTATAATAGCAGTTGTTATATAATCAAAGTAAAATTTAGAAGATTAACTTGAGATAGTATGACAGAAAATATACCAAAAAGACAAAGGGATGGAAAATAGCACAGAAACAAATAAACAAACAAACAAAAATAGAAGTCAATGTATTAGGTCTAACATCAAAACAATATGAGTTCCAGGAAGAAAAATAGAGAGGGGAAAAAAAAGCTATTAAATATAAGTTCTGACAATTAAGTTTACGAGCTTGCCACCCACCATGAGCTTACATTGGCAGCACTGTACAAACAACTCGGTGGTGTTTTATAACCCTGATAGCAGTGTCGCACAGCTGTGTTCAATTTGACGTGTGGTGGTGACTTGCTCAGGGGCATTCAATATGGTTGTGTCTTCGTGTGCTATCAGAAGAAAGTTGGAGCTTGAATTATAGCAAAAAAGCATTAAATTCCCTGTTAACGTGGTAAATGTGGAAGTGAAATCAGAGACTTGTTAGTCTAAGTTTATGGAGATAATGGCATGAAGAAAACAACAGTGTACAAATGGATTAAAAGTTTTTCTGAGGGAAGAGGAAGTGTCACTGATGAAAGGAGGTCAGAGTGGCCAATAATGAGTAGAACTGACAAAAACATTGCAAAAATTCATCAAATTGTGCGCCAAAATCATCAGTTGACTATGAGAGTCATAACAGACCAAGTAACATTGATAGACAAACAATTAGGAAAATCTTGGCATGAGAAAGGTGTGTGCAGAAATGGTCTCCAAGGAGCTGACTGATAAACAAAAGCAAAGGTGAGTTAAAGTTTGGCAAAACCTTTTAGACAGGCAAGATGATGCTTTGGGCTATATTATTTATCACCAGTGATGAAACATCGGTGTACCAATATGACCCTGACACCAAGCATTGAAGTACACTATGGAAGTCAGACAATTCTCTATGACCAAAAAAGTCCCATTAGTCCAAATCAAGAGCCAAAACAATATCAGTGAATTATTCATTATAAATTTGTACCAACTGGACAAACAGTCAACCAAGCTGACAATTTGGAAGTGCTGACAAGCTGCATGAAATAGTTGGATAAAAATGACCTGAACGTTTTGCCAACAACTCATGGCTCTTACAGCATGATAGTGCACCAGCTCACTCAGCACTGTCTGTGAGGGAGTTCTTAGTCAGTAAACAAATAACTGTATTGAAGCACCTTTCCTACTCACTTGGTCTGACCCCCAATGACTTCTTTCTTTACTCAAGATAAAGCAAATATTGAAAGAAAGACATTCTGATGACATTCAGGACATCAAGGGTGTTACGACAATGGCTCTGATGGCCATTCCAGAAAAAGTGTTCCAGAATTGCTTTGAAGAGTGGGCTAGGTGATGGCATTGGTACATAGCTTTTGAAGATGAGTACTTCAATGGTGACTGAAGTGGTATTTAGCAACAAGATATGTAGCACGTTTTATAGAATGAATGCAGAAACTTAATCATCAGACCTCATAAACAATACAGGACAAATTTATAAAATTAAAAAGCATGACTCACAAGATTAAAAAACTGTTACCAAAGGTCTGACATAGTAGGTAAAATAGACCTATATCAATATACAGTATGTGACGTTTAAGATCACTGAGGAAAAAAAAATTTAAAACATAACAAGCAATAAGCCATAGTTCATACAATAATCAAGAATTAGAATGGTGAGATGTCAGGATAACTCGACAAACTGAGCACTTGCCTTGCAACCACAAGGTCCAAGAATTGAGTCCCAGCCCCGGCCTATGCACACACATGTGCTGAAGTGTGGCACAACTGGTAACTGCTGAGATGGCAGCAAAGTTTCTTGCCTCTTATGCAGAGGCCTCCAGATTGGTCCTTACACCACTCTGCCCCATATTCACCTGTTTGGTATGAAACTATGTCACAACTAATGATGTACAATTATGATGACTGCTCTGCTCCCCCCTTCTCTCTGTTTCTGTCCCTCTGTCTGTCTGTCTGTCTGTCTGTCTGTCTCTCTCTCTCTCTCTCCCCCTCTCCATCTCTCTCACCTTCTCTCAAATAACATAAATATTTTTAAAAATTAAAGTGGCTTTGGATTTCTTAATACTAAAATAGAAACTAGAAGAGAATGGAGCATTATTATCAGAATTATAAAGAGGCACAATTTTCAACGTAGAATTCTAGACCTAGCCAAACCCGCCATTAAGAAGGTGGTATAATATAAAGACAGCTTTAAAAGTGAAAGTTCTCAAAAAGTTTACCTATCATGCAACTATTTTAAGGATGCTGTAGAAATTATGTTTCACCAGAACAAGAGATAAACTGAGAAAAGAAAGGCCAGGGAGCTACAAAAATAGGATCCAACATGAAAGAGATAGAGAAACTCTTCAGGATAACAGAGAACAGAGATGTCAAGACAGTAACTGCACCGGGCCCAGAGATGAATCAATCTACACAGGAGCAGAAAAGTGTGTCATTAAGAAGATAGAATAGATAGTATACCTGCAATATTGACAATATGTTGAGAGAATATTTAAATAGTAGTGGGAAAGTCAGAGATAAATTAGCCACAGTAGTAGTCCTAGTAGAAATGGCAGCAGCAGTAGTGGTAGTATTACAAATAATAATAATAATAACAACAATTAACTTAAACCAGCTGAAGGAAAATAAAAACTGTGATAGAAAAAAATGAATGAAATCACATGAGTACATATGAAATACTAGGAGTACATGAGGGCTGTCCAGAATGTATGCAGCCATATCATTATTCTCATTATGTTGACAGTGGCTGCATTTCTTCTGGACAGGCTAGGGAACGGCGGGAGATAAACCAAATTTTAATCAAGAACCCCCTGCCCCCACCCCCGGTCAATGGTATCCCACTTTACCAATGTTAAAATCTGGTCACCTAACTCTACTGCGAAGGCCAATCAGGGCCAGACGCATGCAGCGGGGCTCTTGCAGGAGACCAAAGTCCTGGAGCGTGCCCACAGGAACGGAGGCCTCTTGCGGGGCAGGTGGGCCATGTCGTTTGCTCCTCCGGAGCGGAGGGCACGCCCCCAAGCGCCAAGCATGTGTCTCCAGGCCCAGGTGCAGAGACCGCTGGTGGTCCCTTGCACTCTGCGGGACTCTGTCCGGTGCAAAGGGACAGAAGGCTTTGGGCTGGAGAACACCCTCCTGCCCCCACCCCTTCTCCTGAGGCTGATGGAGAAGGGGGGGGGGGAGGCGCGGTGGGCAAGGGGGCCGGTGGGGGCCAGCAGCCCTGGGCACAGGAATTGGTTCGGGATGGCGGCACCAGTGAGTAAGTGTCTGTGGGTCGGCGGGCAAGCTGGCAGGGAGAACAGCTGCAGGGCGAGAGCCTCATGTGACGGGCCTCTGGATGAGGCAGGGTCCTCAAGGTTGAAGGGCAGGGGCAGAGAGCTGCGGGACAGACCGACCATGCACCCTTGCCTTGTCTTGGAGCCCTCTGAGGGCCTGGGTGCTTGCAGGCAGAAGGGGCAGGGGCAGGCGGTGTCCCTTGAAAGCCTGACAGGGCCGCCGCGGGGCATGAGCAAGCAAAGGAAAGAAGGAACAGAGAAAGGAGGGAAGGAGGGAGGGAGGGGGGAGGGACGGAGGAAAGAAAACCCAAAAAGAAAAGAGGAGAAGAAAAAAAGGGAGAACGAGAGGCAGAAAGGCCCAAAGCCTACAGCACCCGGTATTCCCAGCCGCTCTCCCATCCAAGTACCAACCAGGTCCGACCCTGCTTAGCTTCTGAGATCAGATGAGATGGGGGTGTTCAGGGTGGTATGGCCTTAGACACCTGTTCCTGCCGCTGGCGCCCTTAAGAAGGCGCCGGGCCGGCCCGACGCCCGCCCCCTGAGCTCGCCCCGAGCTTGCCTCGAACCCGCACCTACCCGCTGGGCTGCCCGCGACCCACCCCACACCCCACCCCGAAGCTCCCAAACTCCTGTAGTGGGGCGGGCGACGGCGCGCGTGCGCGTGAGCGCGCGTGAGTACCAGACATGAAGTTCCTTCCCCTTCAGGCTAGCCAGGTACCCCCACCCGTCCCACCCCGCCCCTGCAGCCTGCAACGCCCCCTCAGGGGCCCTGACCCCCAACTCCTCCAGCAGCAGTGAGGCGACGGCGAGCCCAGTCCCGCACCTCTAGTCACCTCTCCCAAGGCAACCCAAGCCTCCACGACACCATCACCCTGCCAGACATCTCAGGCTCTGGCCCCCTGGCACTCTCTGCGCCCCAGGCCGCCGGTCTGCCCACGCCGAGGCTGGCTGCTGGGCGCTTGCCATTTCTCTGGCAACGTGGTCAGGCGAGGGCGGGGGGCATGGGGCCTCAGGGCAGGGGGGTGGCAAGGGGGCGGCGGGGGGGCTGACGCTGGGCTGGTGCCTCTGTCAGTGCACTCCGGGTCCAGTGCACTCCGGGTCCAGTGCACTCCGGGTCCAGGGTATGGGGAGCCAGCTCGTGGACCTGGCCCAGTCCCTGACACACACACACCCTTCACTCCCCCCCACCCCAGTACGGCACTAAGAGATGAGAGCGGGAATGAAGTGGACTCCGGGCAGCTCCAGAACAAGACACGGGGACAGAGAGCGCGCGCCGGGCAAGAAAGTAGACACAGAGACAAAGCCCGAGAGACAGACATGGAGACGCCCGGTCATATGGGCAAAGGAAGTGTGCGGCAGGGAGCCCGTGTGCAAGCCTGAGCCAGAGCCCTCCAGGACGGACTGAGAGCCAGACAGGGCTGGGGAGGGACATTCTGGAAGAAACGGGGAGAAACCCACACAGACTGGGACTGGGTCTCGCACAGACACAGCCAAGCTGAGCTCCAGAGGCAGCTTCCCGCAGGGAAAGGTGGTCTTGTGGGTGCTGGGCCAGGCCAAGGCGGTGGTGTGTCCTGAGATCGGCAGGCCGCCAGAGTCACAAGTGTCCCGCCGTGCTTCCAGCGCCGCCCCGGGTTCGTGTCCCAGCGAAGAAAGACGCAGTGGCAGGCAACCTCTGTGGCGCGCGCCCCGTGCCCGTGCCCGAGCCCATGCCAGTGCCGGTGCCTGTGCCTTAGCGCTCGCGCTCCTCTGTCCCGGAGAGGGAGAGCAAAGGCGCGGCGTCTCTCTGTCGTTGGCTGGTTAGTCTCTTTTCCTCCCGGCCCCCCGCCCCCACCAGCCAAAGCGTGCCAGCTCCTAGGCTCTAGTGTAATGTGACCAGACGTCCCGCTTTTGGCGGGACAGTCCCGATTTTTAACAATTTGTCCCGCGTCCCGCGGCGTTTTTAAAAAGTCCCGATTTCTTTACGGGAGAGAAGAAGTTAGAGAAGAAGTTAAACTGTCACTCTTTGCATATGACATGATCCTGTATGTAGAAAACTCTAAAGACTCTATCAGAAATCTATTACAAATAATAGACAAATACAGTAGAGTCGCAGGATACAAAATCGATGTCTCAAAATCAACTGCATTTTTGTATGCCAACAATTGACATAGCCTTTGGTATGCCAAAACACTTAAATGGCCTCCACATCTCCAGAGTTTCCAGGTGGGGGGCAACCCTTGCCCTGAGCCCCAGGGGTGGGATTTTTCACAAGAGAAAAACCTGAGGACATTGAGTGAGGGAAAACTCATTAAGTCCAGAAGGCAGGCAGGTCAAATGTGTTACAGGCACTCTTCTGCCAATTACCTGCTCAGGAAAAACAGGGTTAATAAGCAGTTCTACAATGTTTAGGGCAAGGGTCAAATTTCAACACAGTGGCCCCATTAGGGCCCTCACTTTTGTCTCTGTGCATATTTCCCAGCTATTTGGGGATATTCCCACACAATTCATCACGAATAAGATGCCCAGATACACAAACACATGTTCAAACATGCCAAGGCTCTTGTTGACATTTTTTGGCACACACACAATTGTAAACATTTTTGCTTTCACAAGAACCTAGATATCTCCATGCACAACTGTATCACACAGGCACACAGTGCAAATTCAGAGAAGAAAGAAACCCAGCTGGCATGCTTCTTGAATTCGGGGCTCAACCCTCAGAAACAAGGCTATCAGTAAAACTTTCATATCCAGACTCTACAAGTTAGGACACATCTCGCTGTTCAGATGTCGATAGCACAAAGGAAATTTCACCAATCTGAGCATCTCCTTTTACCTGTCATTGGCAATGCAGGCCTTAAGCGTACATTTTTCTTTGTACAGGTCCTGGTCAGTCACGTCTACTCTGGCTCATCTTGGTTCTAGTTAAAAAAAAGAAACTGGTGAGGGCGACTGACATTAATTTTGAAGAATGGTTTAAAAAGATTCAATCTCTACATTTGAAGCCATAAGACAGAGATAAAGCCATAACATGTTTAAAAAGTGTGACAGTATTTTCTCTTTTAGGAATCCATGGCTTTATGTTCTGTTTGGTTTGACATTTCCATTTAGCTTTAAAGTAACTACATTTGTTTTTTTCTGCTCCACTATTTGCTGCCCGCCCACATGAACTTTGAGGACCCTGTTCAAATTGGCTTCAATATTTCTATTTACCTAGGATTTGAATGAGTAGTTTACTCATTGTCAGAAGTAGCACTTGCTTTTATATCAGATTATTATGTAAAGATCTTCTAAGTTATTTTATATAAAAAGAGTACTAGAGGAACGTGTCATTTTCTTCCTCGTCTAGCATTTGTGTAGTGTGTACTAAGTAAGGTCCAAACACTAATTTGACAGTTCTCTGGAGTACTTCACAGAATCTTTCTTTTCCTCAGAGATGCTGAACACAGCTCATTTCATTATTCTGCAAAACCTATGAAAACACCATATTCATCACGATTTCATTAGAACACAACCAACAGGGTAATAGTGGGATTTGGAAATTAAATCGACTGAGGAAAATATGTGAAGCGTCATGAATCAGTGAATTTTTTTTTCTTAGAGATTTACTTTTATTTTTATAGACTGAGAAAGAGAGAAATAGAGGGGTGTGGTGTGTGGTGTGGGAAACAAAGAACAAAAGGGAGAAACAGAGAGGAAGAGAGAGACTAAGAGAACTAATCAGAAGGGCCCATAACAGGCTCCTTAGTTGTCTGTCATCAGTCTTGGACATGGTTCATTCCATGGTTGGGCATGGTGCTGACTGGTTATGGAACAAGGCAGGGGGTCTCCCATACAGGAGATCCAAAACCCACAGCCTGGGGCCTTTCCCACGAGAGGCTCGCCTGGGTCAGGGGATGAAACAAGGGCTTTCCACCTGACAAACCCACACTGGAGGGAACTAAGGGGCAGTGGGGAGCACATCCCGGGTTAGCATATAACGGGCAGTGTTCAGAACTGTGACTCCATTCTCGGACCAAGGGGCTACAAAGCCATTGCTCAACCCAAGAATCATCCCTGCTTTTCCCAGTTAGATTTTTGAAAGTGAGAAAAATTAAAGTGTGCTGTGCCATGCCATGATTTTGTAAAGGAACCTTGGACATTGAGATCAGGTGTGGGGGACGGCCAGGAGGCTTGGGGAGGTGGAAAGCAAAGGGTGCTTTTACACCGCTTGACCCTGGCCTGACCAGGCTTAGAGACAGGACAAGTGAGCCAGTTTCATGTCTCCTGCTTATTCCTCATTAACTGGTTCAAAGGTTTGAGATCAACATGTTTTTTCCTCATGCAGTCATGAATAGAGAGATAAATCAAGTAATGACAGAAACTGAACGTACTCAGTTGTTGATCATAAATCTGGCTTTGGGTTTCGACTTCCTTGAGCAACTGAACGTACTGAAACTGTGCATTCTCTTATGATTGTTGTTAGGGTCATGGGTTAGTTAATCATTTGTCTCACTGCTTTAGAATGTGCATATAGTCATTTTCTATATAAGTCTGAGGTTCAATAAACTCGGGGCTGCAGTTGTATTTTGCAGATCCCCCCAATCCCATCTTTGTGTTTGTCTGTCTTTTAATCCTCACTCCCCCTTTCAGGCTGTTCGTGAATGACGGGCCGGACCTGTCATAAGTGGGGCCCGAATAGGGACCTAAAAACGGGGGATTAAGTGAAGGACTCTCCACCGAGCCTTAAGAGAAGACGGTGCGCACCGGTAAGTAAATAGAGTGTGGAGTAATCTCTGTAAATATGGGACAGAATAATAGTAAAGAATTGTATATACAAATGGTAAAGAGTATGCTAAAAGCTAGAGGAACTAAAGTAACTAAAAGACAAATAGAAAACTTTTTTAAATATATAGAGGAGGTCTGTCCCTGGTTTCCAGAGGATGGATCTGTAAGTTCACAAACTTGGGAAAAAGTAAGTGAGCAGCTTAAAAATTATTATACAACTTATGGAGCAGAAAAGGTACCAATGGAGACTCTTTCTCTCTGGAATTTATTTTGGGATACTTTAGATCCATCCCATGAACTTAAAAGACTTGTTCAACATCTGCCTGTGAAGGATATACAATCAGGTCCTTCGGCACCTCCGTTAAAG
>PVKE010053017.1:0-10166 GCA_004027555.1 Craseonycteris thonglongyai
GGACAAATTGTTAAAAATCAGGACTGTCCCGCCAAAAGCGGGATGTCTGGTCACCCTAGACTAAGAGCATATAAATCTAGAGCTGGTCTCTGAAATCACAAGCCACTTCACTTTCGCTCAGAAAAGTCAACATCACAAATATAGATCTCACCTGGAGTTTTCATCACTGCCAGGCTAGGGCTGAAGGTGTTGGTCTATAGGAGTGGGTATGTTCCAGAGAATGGACTCTCCTCAGCCCAGTGTCCAGGTTCTTGGTGTCCCAAACAAAGAATTGAATACAGGGGTGAAAGAATAGTTTATGAAAAGTAGAAGTACACTCCCAAGAAGTGGGAGGGGGCCCAAATGGAAGAGTGGCTCAAGGGCCCCAACTATCAAGGCCTTGGTAGTTCTATTTGTTTTCCTTAAAAAGAGTCACACCGTTCTGGTGTGAGGTCTTTTGATTGACATGGGAGCCTTACATCACCTTCATTTAACTGTGCGTGTTTTCCCAGAATTCAGTCTGTTACAATGATATTAATGAACTTCTGGGTATATATATATGATATTATAATGATGGTATAATGAGGCTTAGGTGAAATGAAGGTCTTTATAACTACTGCACAGGCATCAATAACTGGTTTAAATTGGAGGGTATTTTGTACCCTTTAACTTCCTCCTTATGGATAGTAACGGTAGATAGGGGAGGAGTCTGGCCAGAGAAAGGGTGGTCATCTGTACTTCTAGGCAGTCGTTCTCCACAGGATGTGTTGAACCTGTTGGAGATCCAATTCCTAACTACAGCTGCCTGCCTCATCGTCCCCATGATAGGTGTGATCTCGATAAATCTTAAGGAAAATTGGGAGACAGGAGGTCTCTTTTTCTGTATCAACTTCCTGCCGAACACGGTTGTTGTTCTTACCCCCTGGGGATTCACAGAGATCTCACCCTATCTGATGTAGATGTAAGAGCTGGAGCTCAAAGTCCATCCCAGTTCCTCTGGTTGGGACTGGCCTGAAGCCTTGCTGGAGCATCATTTGGAGCTTGATGGCTACTAAGCAGAAAAAAAGAAATCATATCAGAAGTTTTAGTAGACAGGGTCAGAACACAGGATTAAAACGATCATTAATAATGGTCCAGCAGGAGATGATGGAATAGCTCAGCAGACTGCTTGCCTCGCAACCACAAGGTCTAGAGTTCAAATCCTGGTCCCAAGCCCAGTGCAAACCCATATGCTGAACTGTGGCACAATTGGTAACCACCAGAATGGTGGAGGCCCCCAGTTTGGCTCCCGCCCCGGGGGCCATACATCCACTTGTGTGGAATGAAACTATGTCACAACTAATGATGTACAACTGTGGAGACTGCTCTGGGCCCTCCCCACTTCTGTCTCTCTCTCTCTCTCTCTCTCTCCATCTCTCAAACAATAATATAAATCTTTAAATAATAATAATAAATAATGGTCCAGCAAGGGGGAGAAGCCAGGATGCCCAGTTTCAGATCTTGGACCAGGACCTTCATGAGTCATTTAATTGTTGGCAGATCCTGGAGGCTCTATCCACTAATTTTTGCAGCATCCCTGACTATGTCAGACTGATTAACATAAAAATAGCAATTTTCTTCTAAAAATAAGCATAGCCTCCCTTTTTCAGTGGCCAAGAAGTCTTGTCCCCTATGAGTTTGAAGAACTACTCCTTCCAAGAAGTCTAGTTGGTCTATAGAGTAATGATGCTCTTAGATCTGTCATCTAGGCTATCAGAGAGATCCTGAGATAGACTCTGCTTATTCCCATGGTGCTACTTAGGCCTACTATAGGTTGGTGCAAACATAATTGCAGTTTTTGCATTGTTGAAATTTGCCGTTTGATATTGGAATATGTTCTTAAATAAATGTGGTTATGTTATACATCATTTTAATGCGCATTTCTCACTTTATGTGTTTTTGCTAATGACTTATTACTTGCTATTTATATTTATTTTACTTTTTTTAATTTATTTTATTTGTTTGTCTGTTTGTTTTTAACTGAACTGGGGGCCTCACCACATTCAGGAAGCACACCCCAGTTTAGCATGTGGGTCCGCCTGGGTTGGAGCCGGGATTCGATCCTTGGTCCTCCAGGCTTCAAAGCAAGCGCTTAACCCGCTGAGCCATCCCAGCTTTCCCTATATTTATTTTAGACTATGGCAATGATGTTAGACAAAAAGCAAATTCGAGCAATTTTCTTATTCGAGTTCAAAATGGGTCATAAAGCAGCAGAGACAACTAGCAGAATTAACAACACATTTGGCCCAGGAACTGCTAACGAACATACAGTGCAGTGGTGGTTCAAGAGGTTTTATAAAGGAGATGAGAGCTTTGAAGATGAGGAGTATAGCAGCTGGCCATCGGAAGTTGACAATGACCAACTGAGAGCTATCATCGAAGCTGATCCTCTTACAACTACATAAGAAATTTCCCACAAACTCAACATCAACCAGTCTGTGGTCATTCAGCATTTGAAGCAAATTGGAAAGGTGAAAAAGTTAATGATGGGGGTGCTAGGATGGCTCAATGGGTTAAGCACTCGCCTTGTAACCTCAAGGTCCGAGGATCATGCACTGGCCCTGGTCCATGAGGACCCATATGCTGAACTGTGGTGTGCTTCCCATGGGGAGGGTGGGTGGGGGGCCCAATTCAGTTCCTGCCAGGGCAAGCTTCCATGTAGGAGGCCCCCATTTCAGCTCTCAGCTTGCGGGGGCGTAGCCTCCCATGCAGGAGACCCCGGGCCCAGTTTCTGCCCTGCATGGCTCTGCACCTACCTTTGTGGAATGAAACTATGTTGAAAAACTAAGGATGTGCAACTATGGAGACTGCTCTGGGTCCTCCACACTCTCTCTGTGTCTCTCTCTGTCTCTCTCTGTCTCTCTCTGTCAAAAACGATAAAATAAACCTTAAAAAAAAATTTGACGTGCAACTACGGAGACTACTCTGGGTCCTCTTCTCTCTCTCTTTCTCCTTCTCTCAAAAACAATACAAAGAAAATACTGTTTTTTAAAAAGAAAATTTGCATTATGTGATCCTGAAAAATTCTTGGGTCAGTTTTATTAGTATAATTTATATAAGTGCTCAATCTTTTTTTTTTCTTCTGTAAGCCAATCAACTATTATAATCTGGTAATACAATCCAGAAGCAAAAACACTACCTCACTTACAAACCATAAACACAGATATCACAAATTATACATATAAACACAACTACCAACAATTGCAGAAAAAGTCTAGGATCTCCCATTTACCCCCAACAGTTTCAAGGAGGGTGAAAAAAAGAAAAATATGAGGCTTAAGAGATTACATTTCAGGTTATTCACAAGATCTTGAAAGTTACTTAAAGTTTAAAAAAGGAAAAATCTTAAAATTTTTATTTTCACCAAGTTTCTGAAAATTGATTGGAATCCAATTACAAGTGGACTGACCAGGAAACAGGTGGATTCCCCTTCGCTCTGAGCCATTAGTTCAGCCCCTTCTCTCCAGAGTTCATCATAAAGGTTTGCACAGAAGAAATTTCATCCCACTTTCCTGACCTTTGACAAAACAGCTCCGGTTGGTAGACAGTGCAATAGTTCAAAGGCTCAACTCACCAAACGGAATCCTTCTGAAATGAAGAGGTGGGGTCCAAACTGGCCTCCAACCAATCCAGTACCACAGATTGGCCTCAGAGCGGCCCAGATTGGCGCATCGCCCAGAAGGCACCAAAGTCCAGAATCAATGCCTGTGACTAGCCTAAGAGAGGCTCCCACAATGGAGACAAGGAATTCCCGGTGCATTCTTCCAGTTTGAAAGACCCAGACCTACTAACCCACAGTTTCCAGGTGCTAACAACTATTTTCTTTCCACCAGCTTAAGTGTTTATAGGAGGCGAACACTGGGAGAGGAAAAGTGAGGCAAGTTCCCAAGACAAAAAGATTTTGGCAGCTGCTGGGACACCTCAGCAGTCTCTTCCTCAGGCCAGCCTGCCATAAGCAGCTGACTTTGGACCAGCTGAGGGGCTCTAGCCCCACACCTTCCCTGGGGAACAAGGAGGAGGACTCACCATTTCAAGCCATATGCCTTCGTGGTTGCTAATTTTGTTACTGGGTAACAGACGGCATAGGGACTAAGGAGGTGGAGACATTTGGCTGAGTACTAGAAGTAGATTTAGGCGGGGGAGCCAGGGTAGGGTCCTTGCAGGGTCATGAAATGGCTAGAGTGGTTTACATTGTTGTAGGAGGTCCTGACTAACCCGGAGCAGGAGGGACAGTTGGGCATAAGGAATCTCTGACCATTTGCCCTGCCACTTACAAAGAAGTCTAAAAGGAGTAAGGTTCTGTAACTAACGCTCCTGTTTAGTGGCCAGTCCCCCCATTGGAGACTTTATACTGTGGCCATGCCAGGTTACAAAAGAACATGAGCTCCTGTTTCTTTAGAGTCTGTGGATCACATCGAGCCCAGTGGGCCAGAACGCAGCCCAGATCAGTGGTTCCCAACTTTTTTCCACTTGTTTATCCCTTTAAAACCCACTTCTATCAATAGTATCTCTTGTTTTTAAAGATTTATTTTTATTGATATTTTGACAGAGAGCGACAGAGAGAAGGGGGAGGGCCCAGAGCAGTCTCCACAGTTGACAGCATTCGTTTCCATATAGTTTCACTCCACAGGTGGGCTCGGGACTGCACAGGGCAGGAACTGGGCCGGGAGCGTCCCACATAGGCCCCGGCAAGAACAGAACTGGGGGCACACCCCAGTTCAGCATATGAGTCCACCTGGGTCAGGGCCGGGATTCGATCCTCAGGCTCCAGGGCTGCAAAGCGAGCGCTTAACCCACTGAGCCATCCCAGCTTCCTTTTTTTTTTTTTTTAAGATTTATTTTTATTGGTTTTTTTCGTTGTCTTTTTTTTTTTTTTTTTTTTATCTTTTCACATTTATAGAGAGAAATTATCTTTTTGTCTTCAGTGCATAGTTATTTCTATTTTACTTTTTGACAGATACAGAGAGAGACAGAGACAGAGACAGTTAGAGAACCGAACTGTGGGAACTCCGCAGTTCAGCACGTGGGTCCTGCCTGGGCCGGAGCCGGGATTCGATCCTCGGTCCTCATGGCCTCAAAGCGAGCGCTCAACCCGCTGAGCCGTCCCGGCTTTCCCCTTTTTCGTTGTTTTTTGACAGAGAGAGACAAAGAGAAGCGGGTCTTGTTTTTAAAATACTGACACTTTTGTTCAGTGCCTATCTTAATGTAAAATAGTGTAAATGAGGTAATAAGTTAGGAAAGAGAAATTACTACACTACAAATACAGAGCACAGATTTAATTTTACAATATTCATAACACAGTTAAATGCTGTTACTAATTTTTTGTGTACCCCTGAATGGCCCAGCATGTACCCCTGGGGGTACTGATGCTATTGATGAAGGATTTCCCGTCTGAAATGGAAGAGTATCTGAGAGTGAAGAGAGCCCGCTGTCTCAGGCTTCTAACTCCAGTGAAGAAAAGAGAAGCCAGAGGGAGCCGGATGTCTCGGGCTCCTAACTGCAGGGCCCGGCCCACCAGCACTCAAAGCCTAGCAGCAGACGGCTCCAGACAGCTAGTGAGGGTGGCAGACCACAGAGCGCACAGGTACCACGTGATGCTTGCACCGCAAAAGTTCAGCCGTGCACAGAGGAGGGTGATTTGGAGGCTGAGATTCTCCCTGCGGCGTTGGGGGAGGCCTGAGGGTCGGATCATCAAGGAGATCTGTATTATCTAGGTCTGGTTTATGGCTATTTGGTCCTCTGTTCCCTGGACATAGGGAAGGATGCTGGTAGAGGGCTATAAAGGCCTGATCAGGGGAAGCCGGGATAGCTCAGTGGGTTAAGCACTCACTTTGCAGCGCAGGGGACCGAGGATCGAATCCTGGCCCGGTCCGTGCAGAACCATATGCTGAACTGGTAAGTTCCCCCAGTTCAGTTCTCTCTCTGTCTCTGTATCTCTCTCTGTCAAAAATTAATAAAATAAATAAACTTAGGTCTGAACATATGGAGCCTCTGACCATTTGCCTTCCCTTCTCCAGAACAAGTCTAATTGGAAACTAGTATTGTTTTGTTTTGTTTTTAAGATTTTTTTTTAAGTATTTATTTATTTATTTTATTAATTTTTTGACAGAGAGAGAGAGATACAGAGACAAAGAGAGAGAACTGAACTGGGGGAACTCCCCAGCTCAGCACATGGTTCCTCACGGGCCGGGGCCAGGATTCAATCCTCGGTCCCCGGCGCTGCAAAGTGAGCGCTTTACCCACTGAGCCATCCCGGCTTCCCCTGGAGACTAGTATTGTAAACAAGCCTTCTATTAATGGGCCATAGTTCCTGATCACCTAACTTCTATTGTGGGCAACCAACATTACAGTAAAAGACAAAGCGTTCCTTCTTTAGTTTATCAGGGTCGAATTTGCCCCCATGATTAAGGATACAGCCGAGTGGTGAGTCTGATGGAATTGGAATTGACGGCTTATTTCCCATAGTGGGTTGTAAGTGAAGGGAAAGTCTAAGGAGAGTTTGCAAACAAGGACAAGATTCCCCTATGAGGCTTCTCTCCAGGAGAAAGCTCTACCCAGGTCTGGACACTTTGGGATGTCCCCCTGAGAAGGTCCTTCCTTAAGTTGCCAGAAACCTCCAGCCTTAGGCAAGTACAATTACCACTTTGACTTAGACTCCTCAGACTCAGAACTCCTCCATAGACTATGCCCTATGATAATATTTGCTAGTTCTGGGTATATTGCTCAGCTCTTTGCATCCCACCAACGGAGGAAGCACTCCTCAGCTATGGTTCCATGAATGATCAAGGTCTTAATAAAAGATCTTAGGGAAGTTTAGAACAAGGAGAATGGGGATGGCTCGTAATCTTTTAGGTATTTCTTCACAATTCGTAAATGAACAGAGACCCTTTAAGGACCCTAGATCTTGGGAACTTTCCAAGAAGGAAAAGGAAGGCAGTTGAGGAAACTAGGCAGCCTGGGGAAGCCATCAGGTTGAGCAAAAGAAAA
The DNA here is from genome assembly GCA_004027555.1 of Craseonycteris thonglongyai. NCBI lineage: Eukaryota > Metazoa > Chordata > Mammalia > Chiroptera > Craseonycteridae > Craseonycteris > Craseonycteris thonglongyai. The sequence goes on from PVKE010053017.1 coordinate 7,006, forward strand.
GATGGTGTAGGAGTGCAAGTCAAAAAAGAGGGTCCCTAGATGGCTTCCCAGAAATAGGCACCCAATCAAAGGCAGGAATGGGGCAAATGGAACATGATACCTCATATCAGGAAGTGAGGCAGGAGAGTAGGGCAGCCTGAGGCCCTCAGAGGAAGTCTGCAAGATGGCAAAACAACAGAGATGAAAAAATCAAGTCTCATAAGAGACATCAGGGTGGAAGCCAGGATGGCTCAGCGGGTTAAGCGCTCACTTTGCAGCCCCATGGACTGAGGATTAAATCCTGGCCCTGACCTGTGCAGCCCCATATGCTGAACTAGGGAGGCCCCCAGCTCGGTTCTCGCCCCCTGGCTCAGCCCCTGGCTATGGGGGTGTGTATCCCACATGGGAGGCCCCCAGCCCAGTTTCTGCCCTGTGCGACCCCCACCCACCTGTGTAGAATGAAACCATGTTGAACTCTGTCTCTCTCAAAAACAATAAAATAAATATTTTTTTAAAAAGAGAGAGATGGGAAGCCGGGATGGCTCAGTGGGTTAAGTGCTCACTTTCCAGCACCAGGGACCGAGGATTGAATCCCGGCCCCGGCCCATGTGGACCCATATGCTGAACTGGGGAGTGCCCCCAGTTCAGTTCTCACTGGGGCAAGACCCCGGCCCAGTTCCTGCCCTGTGCAGCCCCACTCCCCCCTGTGGAATGAAAACTATGTGGAAAAACCAATGATGTGCAATTATGGAGACTGTTCTGGGCCCTCCCCCTTCTCTCTGTCTCTGACTCTGTATCTCTCTCTGTCAAAAACAATAAATAAATCTTTAAAAAAAAAAGAGAGAGAGAGAGACATTAGGCCATACAAACATAGACCTGACAGTTGCTTGGATTTGTCTGGAGCCCAACAGATCTTAAATGACCTATTCCAAGACAAATTATCCTGTCACAGGGGTCTTCAAGCAGCATACACCGTAATGGCCTTTTAACTGCCTGACCCATGCCCACAACAAACAGCAAACACAAGAGACAAGAGAGATTATGGAGGCAACCCGCCAGGATGGTTCAGCAGTTAAGCACTTTCCTTGCGATCGCAGGGTCCAGGGTTCGCTTCCTGGCTCTGGCCCATGCAAGCCCCATGGTGGCTGCTGAGATGGCTCAGCAGCAAAGTTTTCTGCCTCCCATGCAGGAAGCCCTGGTTTGGTTCCCGCTCTGTGGGGCCCCACATCCACCTGTGTGGAATGAAACCAGGTCACAACTAATGATGTACAACTATGGAGACTGCTCTGGGCCCTCCCCCTTCTCTCTCTCTCCCTCTCTATCAAAAACAATAAAATAAATCTTTAAAAAATTAAAATAAAAGAGGTTATAGAGGAATGAGCAAGACGTTTTGGAGTTCCCTAAAAGGGTCTGACCTCCTGGTTGACTCACCAATATGACCGGAGAATGGGCTCTCCTCAGCGTGGTGTCCAGGTTCTTGGTGTCCCAAACAAAGGATTAAGCAAGGTACTGAAGTACCAGGGTGAAAGAACAGTTTATTAAAAGTCAAAGTAGAAGGGATGCCAGGCTAGCTCAACAGTTGAGCACTGCCTCACAATTGCAAGGTCCAAGGTTTGATTCATGGCCTGTACAAATCCCATATGCTGAACTGCAACACAACTGGTGGCCGCCAGGATGGCTTAGCAGCTAAGGTTTTCACCTGCTATGAAGGAAGCCCCCAGTTTGGTTCCACCCCATGCAGCCCCACATCCACCTGTGTGGAATGAAACCATGTCTCAACTAATGATGTACAGCTATGGAGACTGCTCTGGGTCCTCCCCCTTTCTCTCTCTTACCTTCTCTCAAATAGAACAGATCTTAAAAGAAGAAGAAGACATGAAGGATATTGTGCTAAGTGAAGTGAAGAGAAAGGCAGGTGCAATTTGATTTCACTATATGTGGAATCTAAAGAAAACAAAACAGAAACAAACTCATAGATACTGAAAACATTTGGATGGTTGCCAGAAGGGAGGGGTGTGGGTGTGGGTGAAAAGAGAGGAAAGGATTAAGTACAAATTGATTGTTACAAAGAAGTTACGGAGATATAGGGTGCAGCATAAGGGACATAGTCAATAATATTGTAATAACTATGTATGGTGTCAGATGGGTACTCGATTTGTTGGGTAATAGTTGGGAGGGAGTGAGGGCAGGTGGAAAGGTGAAGGGAATAAGTACAAGTTGGTAGTTATAAAGTAGTCATGGGGATGTAAAGTATAGGAAATGATATGGTAATCACTATGTATAGTGCCAGGTGGATATTAGACTAGTCAGGGGGATCACCTCTTAAATTAGATAAATATCTAACCACCATACTGCAAACCAAAATTAATATAAAATAATATTAAATGTAAAGGAAAAAGAAGAGGTGGTATATATATATACAATGGAATATTACTCAGCCTTAAAAAAAGAATGAAATCTTGCCATCAGCAACAACCTGGTTGGACCTACAGCTTATCATGGTGAGTGTAATAAGTCAGGCAGAGAAAGGCAAATACCATATGATTTCACTTCTATGTGGAATCTAAAGAACAAAATAAATGAACCAAACAGAAACAATCTCATAGATACAGAGAACATTTTGATGGTTGCCAGATGGGAGTGGGGTTGGAGGGGTGGGTGCGGGGAAGGGATTAAATAGTACAAATTCATAGGCACAAAATAGTCATGAGGATGTAAAGTACAGCATGGAGGATACAGTCAATAATATTGTAATAACTGCTGTCAGATAGGTACCAGACTTAGGGTAATGACTTCGTAAGTTATATAAATGTCTCATTACTATGTTGTACACCTGAAACCAATATAATATTGTATGTCACCTGTAATTTTAAAAAAAAAAAATTTAGATTTATTGTTTAAGAGAGAAAGACAACGCAAATCAATTAATGTAATCCAGCACATAAACCAAACAAAGGATAAAAACCACATGATTATCTCAATTGATGCAGAAAAAGCATTCGACAAGATACAACACCCATTTATGATAAAAACACTGAATAAAATGGGAATTGAAGGGAAGTACCTCAACTTAATTAAGGCCATATACGACAAACCCTCAGCAAATATTATACTGAGTGGGGAAAAGCTGAAGCCTATTTTCCTAAAATCAGGAACAAGACAGGGATGCCCCCTGTCACCAC
>PVKE010053018.1:0-10170 GCA_004027555.1 Craseonycteris thonglongyai
TCTGTAACAATAACTACTACTTGTTAAAAACTTCTGTGCCAACCCCATGACAGATGCCTTCATATGTATCTCATTTAATTCTACAAGCCCATAGGTTATGAATTACTTCCATTACAGGTTTAAAAAACTGAAGTTTGAATGACTTATCCATGATCACTTATCTTACTAGTGACAGAACTAGAATTAAAACTCAGGTTTGTTTGAATCCAAAGTTGTGCCAGTCTTATGTCGAGGACCCAAGATCAGAGTGGGTGGTAGTGGAGGGTTAATAAGGGGAAAGGCCAACTGAGTTCCTGGGGGCCTGGGCCTAAAATGTAGCTTAACAGGACAAAGGCTCTCAGGGAGTTCTTGGGCACCTGGATTAAATGCGAGAACATACGAAAGAAGGCCCAGCTCAAGATATGTCAAGTTCCTTTCCCTTCACTATTTTTCAATAGCTTCTCTTTCAGTGAAGTCTCTAGCCAGTAAATGCATAAAGGCTCCAACAAAGAAACTCTGGAGTATTCTACTTCTGTCGCTCTCTAACTCTACCAGGTTTCAATCGTAGAACTGCGCTTTCTGGAGTGTGCTCCCAGAGGATCACAGAAGACAGTCAATATGATGGATAAATGAATCAAGAAAACAGGTTTCCTGCAGGACTTCTTGGAACCCCTAATGCTCACCTTGAGTCTTGAGAAGGGCTATAGTATCTTTCAATTCCCAAACATATTTGATCACACAAACATTTTTTTTGGAGGACTAGTGTTCCAAGGGTCTCTTCTCTGTCCTACATCTTCTCAGATTCAAATTCTTTCCTGGATGCCCTCATTCTCTCTCCCCTAATTGGAGGCCCCTCACCCCACACCTAGACTTTTGAAACAGGTTCCTAAATTCATCTCCTTGCTTCCAAATGCTCCTCCTTCCAACTCACCTGTATGTTCCTGACACATTCATTTCACTCTTATATAAGAACTGCCAATGGAGCTGACTGCCTGACTGGCCAACTCCAACCCTCAGAGCCCTACTTGGCCTGTTTCCCTCTCACTAGGCTGAGTGCACTTCAGGCACTAGGACCATGTGGCCTGTTATTTCATCCTACTTGCTGTTCCAAGCCAAATCCTAAAGCTTCTTCAGGCTCAACCTCACATCCCGTCTCCTCCATGGAATCTTTCCTGACTCCATTATAGCAGAAAAAGGAAGACAGGGAGGATCACACATATGCAAATTTACATCCAAACAGCATCAATACTAATTATAAGATTTAATCTCCATACCTGTTAGCTTATCCATAAAAACAGGATTTATTCTTATCTTATAGGACCATTGACAAATTCAGTTATTTTACACATGTCCAAACAAAAAGTAAATTTCCGGGATGCTGGGATAGCTCAGCAGTTGAGTGCTTGCCTCACAATCGTGAGGTCTGGGGCTCAATTCCAGCCTTGGCCCACGCAATCCCATACACTGAATGAATTGCAACTGGTAACCACCAGGAAGGCGGTGAAGTTTCTCGCTTCCTATGCGGGAGGCCCCTAGTTCACCACCTGCCCTGCATGGCCCCACATCCATCTGTGTGGAATGAAACCATGTCACAACTAATGATATACAACTATGGGGACTGCTCTGGGCCCTCCCACCCACTTCTCCTTCTGTCAAACAAAATAAATCTTTAAAAAAAAAAAAAAAAGTAAGTTCCTAAAGCCAAGGAAATGGCTCTTCTACTCTGTATCCCTCAGCTAGGCACTGGCAACTGAGTAAACATGTGTTGGCCAAACCAATCAACACAGGAAATGCTGAGAATGGCCTCCATCTTATTCCTAGAAGTATGGTCATTTGAATAAGTGGGGTCTGCCAGTGTGCCTACTATACCAACACTCTCATATTAACAATAATAAAGCACCCACTATGTTACCTTTTATAAGCTTTATAAGCTTTATCACTTAATCCTTCCACCAATCTTGAGATAGAGATTAACCCCACAGTGTAAAGCTGAGGTGCAAAGAAGTTACCATGACCTGCCCAGTCATATACAGCTAGTGAGCGGCAGAGCAAGGAAGCAACCTCCCAGCTCTGAACACAGCCAAGGGTACACCAGTCTCCTGGATATTTTGACACTCTGGTCCCACTGGATTCCAGGAGATCCTGTTCTGTTCCAATGGATTGTTTCCTTGAGACTCCTTAGCGAACTCCTGTTCAGGATGGTATTAATGATTTCGACAGAAATTCTTAACTCTAAGGCAGGCCTCCCACTTCTGTTGTCACAGTCAAAGGTTAGAGCCATGAGATTTGAAGCGATCCACAAGTGGGCTCTACTCCATATCTCACATTTCAGAGAAGTCCTAGATCCTCCCTGTGGTTACCACTGTGTCTGGTTATGGTGATGAGTTCAGATTTTAATGAAAAGGAGATGTGGAGACATCCTCAAGATTCTTTTTCTCCTGTAATTATCATTTCCCTTTTGTCAGGGCAGAAGAGATGTGACATTAGAAAATACGGCTCATAACTTCCTGATGTCTTTAAATTATTAAATATATAAAGCACAAATCAGGGCTAGGCACACAGAAGTACTCTGTAGAAGGTTCTGGCTATGATGGTAGCGATGATGTATTTCCCTGGCCCTTGGATGAGAGAATTGAAATATCTAGTGGTTAACACTCAACAACACTTCTCAATTTATAACCACCATACTTTTATTTTTTGAACATTTATTTTATTGAGAGAAGATGAAGGAGGAGATGGCCCAGAGTAGTCTCCATAGTTGTACATCATTAGTTGTGACATAGTTTCATTCCACACAGGTGGATGTGGGGTCGCATGGGGCTGAACTGGGGGCCTCCCGCTTGGGAAGTGAGAACTTTCGCCCCATCTTGGTGGTTACCTGTTGAGCTGCAGTTCAGCATATGGGTTTGCAAGGGTAGGGGTCAGTATTAGATCCCCAGACTTCATGGTCACTAGGCAAGTGCTCAATCTGAACTATCCTGGCATCCCCTAACTACCACACTTTTAAGTGTGGCTCTGTCCACTTGTTCAGGGACCTTTTAATAGGGAGGCAGGAGAACTTCCCCATCTATGGCAGAGAAAGCGGGTTGTGCACTAATATCTATAATCTCTGTCCCTTCCAGCTTGCATTAGATTTTCCCCCCTGGTATCAAGCTAGTTTTCATCTATTTACATTTTATCTATGAGAGGAACATATACCTACCTGCAAGAACACTTGATCATGAAAAATTGAGATGAATCTAGTGAAAACGTTTGAGGCCTAAGGATTTTCAAAACAACCTAGCAAAGCTACTATATCATTTGATTTCTAAGTCCTTTCTTTTTTAAAGCAGACACATATGTGATAAAATGTATGAGGTCAAATATCCGTATTTAAATACATGTACACTGATGACACTTGCCCAGTTTCTGACCTCTTCTCTAATTTCACATGTTGAAAACTGACTCTTTTGAAAACTTTTTGCTATTCTTGAGGATATTACCACTATCTACAAATCCTGGACCAAACCTGTCTGTCATACCTCTGATTCCTCTTTCCCGTCCCCATGTTGCTGCCAACTCATCAGCTTAGTTCTAAGTTACTATTCATTTCTATTCCAAACATGAGTCATCTCATATCCACAACTGTACTGAAACTCCACCCTGCTTTTTATTTCTCCTCTTTTATCTGGCTAAAATTCAACTGCCAGGATGACCTTACTCTCAACAAATGGCATTAATAAAAAACTTTCTCTCATTTCTACCATTCATTAGTCACGTCTTCAAAAAAGTATAGAATTTAGGTCTAAGAGTTTAAAATCATTTAGTTCAACCTGCCAACATTACTATTCTGTCTGCTAAGATCCAAATAGATCATCTCTTCCTTCTCAAGTGCTCTAATTTTCATGGTTCTAACTTTAATCTACACTCAAGTCCTGGTCAATGTATAGCTCTGAGACATACTTCTCAGAGGCTGAGTCCTGTTCAGCTTGTTTTCTCTACAGTGACTAGCAGTGCCTGGCACACTGCAGGCAGCCAGTAAATGTTTGTTTAAAAGATTCCATTTTCTTTCTCTCACCTCTTCTCCTTCACTTTTTCCCTGATCCCTTTTCATGCTTCTTCTGTTTCTACTGGTCCACACAGAATCTTTCCATACAAAATACTCTATTACAAAATTCCACCTCTGGAGTGCGGACCAAGTGTATTCTCTTTATGTACTGGTTTACTCTTACTTTCAGGTGGATCTTTATGTTGTGCTGATGGGGAATTGGGAAGTAGAGTATAACTTTTTGAAGCATTAAAGACCAGGAATAGAACTCTAGCTCCATGTAAGTGTTTAGCAAATATTTAGCATTCTTTCATTCAGGGAAAAAACAGCTGAAAGTATCCCACTATTATCCCCAAACAGCTTATAATCACAGTCCACATCTTCAGACCCTGGCCCAACTTACTAGCAGGGTGAATGGCTACTGATATAATTGTTCTGACAGTACTGCCTTTCCAATACTCAGGAGGCAGCAGCTAGGACGGCAGGCCCTGCAGTCATAAAGCTTGGGTCCAAATCCTGCCATTAATAGCTCTGTGAGCTCTCTGTGCCTGATTTCCTCATCTGAAAAACTGGGAAACAGAATCTGCCTTTTAAGATCAGTGTGAAGAATGAGTTAACACAAGGAAAGCACTCAGAACAGTGCTTTGCATACAGTGAATGTTCATAAGTCTTAGTGGTCATCATCATATCAGATCAGAGACCAAATTAATAGAAATGAAAAACTCTTGAAGGGACACAGAGACTCTTGACTTGGAATTTATTGGTGAGTGAAACGGGGCAAATTGCTTGAACCTAGTTTCTTTGGATCACTATTAATAAGGTTATTGCAAGACTGTTACATATCACAAAGTAGCAAGCACATGCAAGTAAGGTTGAGTCCTTTCCTTCTCCCTACTCTTAGGTTAGGAAATAATTTGCAAATATCCAATTAGGAATAGAAAAAATACTAATGGCTGGCCAAACTAATCTAGTAGATTGGCCTCCTTTCTACTTTCAGTTCATGACTTGGTGATCTGAGCCAAATTATTTCACCTGCCTGGGCCCCAGTTCCTGAAGAGTTAATTCTACTTGCCAGATAATGTCCATGATGCAAATGACACATGCTAAGGCATTACTATGGTTATTATTGGCAGTGGAAAATAATTACCCTCATTATAATTTTGTCAGCACACTGGGATTAACATTCTTTTGAGAACTATGGTTCTTTCAAGGTCAATGGTCCACACTTAGGCTTCACTAATCACCCCAAACAGGTTGTTTCCAACTATAATTCAGATCCTTCTGGGGGCAATAATTTCATCTCTGAGTGAACTGACAATGTGCACTGGTTGAAGAATTTTGAGCTTCTTCTGCACTGACAACTGAGCAGGACTAACACTTTCTAGCTGGAGGGATGAGACAGGCTCACTGCCCAAGTTGCTTTGGACAGCAGATGGGCTGCTGTGTCCATCCAGCCACTGCAGAACTGATTCTCAAACCCTTTGATAAAAGAATTTTACAACATCAAAGCAAAGAGAAAAAAGCTGAACTTCTATCAACCTGCTGGGTAGCATTTGGCAAAGTAGGTAAGAAAGGGAATCTAGAATGAAAGCAGAAAAGGGATGGGGGGGAAGCCGGGATGGCTCAGTGGGTTAGGCGCTCACTTTGCAGTGCCGGGAACCTGGGATCGAATCCCGGCCCCGGCCCGTGCGGACCCATATGCTGAACTGGGAGCTCCCCTAGTTCAGTTCTCTCTCTGTATCTCTCTCTCTCTCTCTCTGTCAAAAATAAATAAAAATATATTTAAAAAGAAAAGAAAAGGGATGGGAACAAGAGTCAGCTTCACAGTGTAGCTCTGCTGCTTAGAAGCTACTTAGTAGAATTATCTGACCTTTCTGCCTGTTTCTCCATCAGTAAAATAGAGGCAGTAAAACACTGTTGAGAAGTCCACACAAAACAATGTATGAAAAGCACCAAGGCCAGTACATGGCCTCATAGAAAAGCTAAGAACTGTGTATACACCTTTCCTATGGGACCCACAACGTTCCACCTCCGATGACAGGTGATTCAGTGTATACATGTCTCAGCCCCTTCTAGACTTTAAGCTCCTTGGGGCAGGGACTTGAGGGGCATTACCGCATAGCAGTCAACAGCCCAGATACAAACCTGAATTCAACCTTAGCTCCGTCTCTTGTTATGTTACCCTGGGCAAATTAGTGAACTTCTCTGAGCTCTGTCTTTATCCATGAAGTGGAAATAACACATATTCTATAATCTATGGGATTGTTGAGATGACACAAGTGAGGCTCTTGGCACTGTGCCGAGCCAAGAGTTAAGTCCTCAATAAATGTTAATGATTATCTTTCCCATTCCTCTGTCCCTTATGCCTGCTAACAGCAAGTAGGTGATAACACCTGTTGGTTTGAAGGTCCATGTAGCTAAGACAATGCCCCACCCACAGAAATTCAGAAACAGCATCAAGTATTAAGAGGCCAAGAAAAAGGGTGTGCCCTACCTCTGGAAAATCTCTTGCAGCGTTTCCCGAGTGAAAGCATTGCTGTCCTGGAAGACGTTATTGAGGGCATGCAGGGCACAAAGCTCCCTCCGTTGTTTCTCATGGTAGATTTGTGGGGGTGCCGCCTGGGGCAGCTCCAATGATTCAGATTTGGCCTTGTCTCCTTTCCATGGCACGCAACTCATGTTTTTCGTTTTAGGTTCCAGAGAGGATAAAAAACACCCTACCCTTCCTTCCTGAGGAAGAATGTAAGCTTCTCAGTCTTTTCAGGATTCCTGAGGTCCACCTTAGTTTCTGGTGTTCATGATTTATGCTTTGTCACGGGGAGAAAAGGTTGGAATCAAAAGGAAAAACAATCCACCTCTTCTCTCTTCTCAATAGAAAAATAACTTTTGGATTATTGTACTTCGACACCACTGTCAAAGTGCAAAATACTAAAAAAAAAAAATTATATAAAATCTAGGATCTTTACCCTTCTCCCCCCTCCCCTCCCACCCCCCTCCCAAAAAACACGATTTTCTTGCTGTTGTTTTCCTCTCTGCAAAAGCCAACCAGGCCTCAATGCAGGAGGAACGAACGGAATCCGTCACATCGCTCCTTTTCTTCCATTTCTTTCTTATCACACCACCACTGACTCAGGAGACAAGGCCTAGGTGGTGGATAAAACGCAGAATCCGAGCAGCTAGCGAGGGCTGGCCAGCACGGGTTCGCGGGCCGTGCTGGGGCCTCGGGAGAGGCTCTCCATCCCCTCCAGTGCGGCGGGGCCCCGCAGGGCGCGGGGCCGAGGCCGGCGCGACTCCCTTGGAAAGCGCGGACTCTCACCTTTTCGACGCGGCCCTGCGGGGGAGACAACGCCGGTCAGCTCCCGCGGTCAGATGGGCCGCCGCAAAGGACCAAGCTGGCCCCAGGGGAAGTGGCGCGGCGGGTCCAGCCCCCGCCCCAAAGAAGGTCCTTCACGGGGACCCACTGGCCCGCGAAGGGTGGGGTAGGACAATTCGCCTCGCCCTTGGGGGCCCACCCGTCTCGCCGCCCCCACCCCAAGTTCCCCGCCGGTCACGTGAATGCAAGCCGAGGCGCCCTCGCGTCGCTCCCCCAAACCCGGCTCCCGCGGCGACTCGCGTCCGCGCACTGGTCGCCCCCTCACCGCCGCAGGCCGCCACCTGGAGCTACTGGTCACCACCTGGACCGCGAGCGGACGAGCGCGCGCACCTGAGCCCGACGTCAGCGGCCCACGCCCGGCGCGTGCTCTGGAAACGCCCTCCTGCGCCGCCCCGGCTCCCGCCCCGCCGCGGCGTCACGTCTTGCGTCAGCGTGACGTCAGTGACGCTGGTCTTTGGAGCCGCGGCAACCGCTAGTCGTTTGGGCGGGTGAGGGCAGCGTTGCACGATCTAGGGCTGGGGGACCACAGAGCTCGGCGGCGGCGGCGGCGGCGGCGGCGGCGGCGGCGGCGGCGGAGCTGGCACCCGGCTTCTCGGCTCCGATCCTCCCTGGGCTGCGTAGGGCGGGCGGAGTGCGGGAGTCCCGCCTCGACGCCCGCCTCTCCCATCCCTGCCTGTCCGGGGCGTCGGCGCCGTTCCCGGGCGGTGGCCCAGCCTGCGGCTGCACTTCGCAACTCCCCACCCCGCCCCTCTGTCTGGGCCGTGCTGCTGGAGTGCTTTCGCGAACCCAGACCTGCTACTCCTGCGCTGACCATCTTTTGTTGATTTGAAAGCATCTTACGGAGACGGTTGGGCGCAAGTTCCCTTGGTTATCGAGCCCGACCGCGCCGCCCTTTCCAGAAGCGCTGAGGCTGAGTCACATTGCAAGCAGAGTTGAAGTGTCTGATTTCAGTTCCTCGGCGTCGTATTTCGGTTCATTGCACACAGACCACTGTGCTCTCGCAGTACGGTGCCTGCCACAGAGCTTTCTAGTTTTTCTGAAGGCCTGTCTGGGCATATTGTGTGTGTCGGGTAAATTCAGTCCTGCGTGGATTTTTGCCCCTTTATTTAACCCTATGGCATGGGAAGCGATCAGCAAATATTCACTATCCACCTTAGCTGTCCGCTTGATTTTGTTCAGAAAACTGGAAAAACAACAAGAGATCACACAATTAAGTCATTTCTTTAAGCCTGCTTCAACAGGACTCTTACACTCAACAGAGTTATCAATTAAGATATGCTTGTGGGAAGCCGGGATGGCTCAGTGGGTTAAGCGCTCACTTTGCAGCCCCAGGGACCGAGGATCGAATCCCGGCCTGCGCCCGTGTGGACCCACATGCTGAACTGGGGAGTGCCCCCAGTTCAGTTCTCACCAGGGCGAGACCCCGGCCTAGTTCCTGCCCTGTGCAGCCCCGCCCAGCTGTGGAATAAAACTATGTGGAAAAACCGATGATGTGCAACTATGGAGACTGCTCTGGGCCCTCCCCCTTCTCTCTGTTTCTGTATCTCTGTCAAAAACAATAAAAATAAATCTTTAAATAAAAAAAGATATGCTTGAGTGCCCTACTATGTTGTTGGGAGTTCTCTGCGCTGCTCCAGACAACTTTGGAATTACCTTTAAGTTTTGTAATTTGTAAACCTAGAGGCTACAGTTATAGTTATGTAAAATTAGTTATTGAGGCTTGCAAGCATTGTTCTAAGTGTTTTACAAATGCAATCTCACTGCTAAATATCCTGTGATGTAGGTACTTATTTTTTTGGTAGAGGAGAAAACTGAAGCTCGGGTTAATTTGTTCTAGGTCACATAGCTAATGAGTAGTGGACTCAGGATTTGAACTCAGAATCTAACTTCAGAAAAAGATGTAAAGACGAGTAGGGAATTCCCTCTCTAAAATGGGATTTTAGACTTCTCTATTCAATTCAAGAAGTGCACCTACTCTGAGAATATGTACTCTGAGCAAAGCCTGATAATAAGAAAGGCACATCAGGTGTCAGCACATTATGAACTTGGAATTCCTTCTGCAAGAGCCACTTGGTGAAACACTATCAATTATTATTCTAGAATACAATGCCTTGATATTTGGTTTGTCTGACAAATCAAGATTTTAATATTTGTTAACTACCTCATAGAGAAATATATAGGATAGTGGTGAGCAACTTAACCAGAAAAAAAGGAAAAGAACATATTCAAGGAACTATTATCAAGACCTTTGGGGGGAAGCCAGAATGGCTCAGTGGGTTAAGTGCTCACTTTACAGCCCCTGGGAATGAGGATTGAATCCTGGCCCCGACCTGTGCAGACCCATAGCTGAACTGGGGTGTGATTCCCATGCAGGAGGCCCCCAATTCAGTTCTTGCCCCCTGGTTTGGCCCCTGGCTGGAGGGGGCACGCCTCCCATGTGAGAGGCCCCCAGCGCAGTTCCTGCCCTGCGTGGCTCCAGCCCACCTGTAGGGAATGAGACCATAAAAACTGATGATGTACAACTATGGAGACTGCTCTGGGCCCTCCCCCTTCTCTCTGTCTCTGTCTGTCAAAAACAATAATAAATTTTTCTTTTTTTTTTTTAAGCTTTGGAATTGGAAGATGTTTTGTCCGTGGTTACCAGCTATGTTTGTACACATCAGACTTGATTGTAGTTTAAAAAAGGAACAAGAGGAGATTGCTTCTTTCCTTTCAGGCAGATCCCTAAAATTGAAACCCTGCCTCTTGCTCACAAAATCTTGTGTTCCAAACCCTAAATCTTGGGCATGTT